>JARSSU010022741.1:0-40699 GCA_029619165.1 Eurosta solidaginis
TGATTCTTCCTACTAACCCATGCAAACTTTTCGTCTGGTCTCGTACGTATAGGCCAAAACTAACACAATCTTATAACTTAGGCTAGGAAAACTTCCATTCCCTCCTACTTACTTCTCGACTAACGACTAAGCAAATTTTCTTTAATTTATTTTGACAGAGATTTTAAAGGGAAATTTTGACTTCACCAGGCGCTCATAAAAATTAGCGCGTATCCGTCAAAAATATGAAACGAATTTTTTGGTGTACGTACGGACACATGTATGCATCTCCTTTTACGCAAAGAATTTTACGCACGAGGGTGAGTATAGCCATCTCATATTTCGCACTTTAGAAATAGTAGAAAAAATCCTCTTTCGTTCCCGCCTTCATCTGATCGACAAACAAACAAATTACAAAAACCCATTGATGCAACCAAAACATTTGCTTATTTATATGTTTTTGCACAGCTTTCATATGCAACTAATGCAAACAAAGTATAATTAAACACTTGTTTTGGCAATTGTTATTAGTTTTCAAACACCAAAAACTTGTCCTTGTTTTGGTATCTTTGTTTACTTTTTAATTTTCTCACACACTGCTTCACTATATATGTACATACATATGTACACAGTTCACTAGCTTCACCTTTGTTTTGATTTGATGGAAACCAAAATATTTGCTTATTTATATATTGTTGCACAGCTTTCAAATACAACTTATGCAACATAAATATAATATAAACACTTATTTTGGCAATTATTTCAAAATTAAAATACAAACACTCCTTTGTCACACTTTCACACTTCTTCCTTTTGCACATTTTTGTTTTGCTACATCTTTCAGCAATGGCCGACATTTAAATCAACAGCACAACACAAATTTCACAACAAATATTTTTTCTTTCAGACCACTTTTTGATATTATTTACACTATTTCATATTTCTTTATTTCACTCAGAACGGTTTTTTACTTTGATTACTTTAATTTTACTAAACCGACCACCACTTATTAATTCATTTTTGAAAGAATTACTTCGTATTCCTTTTCTTCTTATTGTTTTCAGCAATGGCCGACACTGCTTAAATTTGCACTTCACTTCACAGTTTCTTTTATTTCACTTTTTATTCACAATTTATTTTTCTAATCCTTTAAATCTTCACTTTTTAAGAACACTTTAGAATTTTGAACTTATTTAAATAATTATTCACTGATAAATAATTAGTCGGTCGCGCAGTTTTTGGTTTTATTTAAATAATTATTCACTGATAAATAATTATTTATCAGTGAATAATTATTTAAATAAAACCAAAAACTGCGCGACCGACCAAATCCAAAACAAAACTACACGAAAATACGAAAATCACGAAAATTCAATTAGAATTCGTTTTCGCCGCGCGGTGCGAAAGACGAGCCAAAGAGTATGGTGAACTCCACTAACCTACTAACCTGCTCTTTCAGAAAATTTTTGTTTGCTCGCTGAATTTTGAAGCAGCGAGTTCAACCTTCTTATAATTTCAATTTCTTTGGTATAATGGTAAGTACTCCAGTGGACCACATGATCCAACGATTTTTGCAGGGGTGCTTTTGCAAAGATATTGTTGAAGCAATCACTGTTATCAACCAACATACTCAGCCAAATTACTCAAGCATCTTCCATCAAATGCCAGCACAATTATGGATGTGGGCAACCATTCTTCGAAAGCATCCTTTCCGGCATCCTTTCTTCGACAAGACGAGCACTGGTCCCCTCAGATTGTTTTTAGCTAACAATAGGCATCAGTTTCTCCGTTTAATCACCATTTTCACCGATTGCCGAAGTGGCCAACCTTTTCATCTGCCCCACAGTGTCACTTTTCAATGAGATTTCCTGAGAAAAGCAAGCGGCCGAATTCCACGGGGGCAGGTAGGCCCAGGAAAAAACTGTATTGTTAACTAAGATGCGTCTTATGTCAGACTTCCATGAGTGAACTTTTTGAGTTGAAACCACAGCCTCTAGTGATTCATCCGAATGCTCAAGGTACAAGACACGACCTGTATCAAGCGATACATTGCATCAGGTCACACCTAGCTTGTCCAGCTCCCGCGGATACAGTTTTCATCGACAGTTATAGGGTCGCGCAAGCGATGCACGTGCCCGCATTGCGCCCTTTCGAGTGAAGTAACCTTGCTCATGGATTGGTTAGCCGTGGTATTATAATCGCCTTTTGCGATCGGTTTACCTACTGCGAGCATATTCTTGACCCCTTATCCGCAGGTGGTATTATGTTCGGGTGTAAGCAGTCCGAGGTAAGAGTCGGAATCAAGGAAGATTTTAAATAAGGGCAGATGCAGGAACGTTCTGTCTGCATATTCTCCGCTCGCCAGACATAGACTTCACCTGTTACAAGTGACAAAGATATCAGATCTAGAAGCAGTAAGAACTTTTCAGGTATATGCGAAGAGAGCGATTTATTTTATAATGAAACGTGATGAGCTTGTCACTTCAGTTTTGGTTTTTTGCCCAAAAATATTTATGTACAATTGAAATATGCGGAAACTATTTATATAACATACGAAGCATGAAAAGAGTGTCAGGTTGTAGAAAAATTTAATATCAATTGTAATATAAGTACATGTAATTACCTACAAAAGCTTCCATTGCAGCAGAGCATGTATCATCCGTATGGTTGGATGAAGTCGGTATGAACCCAACAAACATCGTAACAAATATTTTCCATCAAGAAATATATGTGACCTGGAATCATCAAACGCGCCTATTGTGCGAAAATACCGTTTTTCTTTTTTTTAGTGATGCTTATAGGAAATTTAACGCTCTTTCCAGTGGAGCAAACCGCAATCTCTCTATCTTTTTAGTTTTTTCACAAATCGCATTTAAAATACAAGTTAAAAGTTAAGTAAAGTACATGTGAAAATCTTTAAATGCGTTTTTCTAGAAAATTCCAGGTCACATATAGCTTCAAGTCGATATCCAATATTGTTCTCCAACCATTATCTTCCCATTGTGAAATTTTGTGAAATTCATAGTTTTCGAATTGATCTCAAACACTATTCTCAAATTATTCTCAAACCTTAGAGAAAGCTGAATAATTAAAATAATATATATGTATACGAACCTGAATCGTGCGCATCTTGCGCAACCAAAATAAAAGTCTCTTATCAAATATCAACAGAAATCAGCTATTTTATTAGCTTGCGCTGCCATCTAGCGTATAATAGCAACTGCCGCCAATCAATTAAAACCTAAATCATGCGCTGCCATCTAGCGTTCAATAGCAACCGCCGGTATTCACAAGAGTGCCATAGTACAAATAGATTTCTTTGTGTGCTCACAATCGTTTATTTTTAACAAATTATTTTAATAAAACATAGCTAAGCAAAAGCTCTACGACCAAAATTGCTCAAAGCTCGCTAATAGCTCGAATCTCCATCTTTACAACCAAAACTTTATTTATAGATTTGGATTCAAAACAAGAGCGAAAAAGGGACCCTTACATAAAAACAGCAATTAGAAATAATATATATGATTAACTGAAGATAATCTATAAATGTTTCGATTAGCTTTTCACGGAAATACTGCAATATTGAAATTTCACATTTGCGTCTAATTTGAGAATCACACTTAAGTACAAGTTGAGAACTATCGCTTTCTCAACCTGAATAACAGCATTATTTGCCATATAAAAATAACGGGCTTTTTGTTGAGAACGTTATGATTTCAAGTTGAGCCATTCTTGAGAAACAACGCTTGAGGTATGAGAAGCTTGTTAGTTATCAATTAGAACCCTATTACGACACGGCCCTAAATGTTTATTGGGAAGTTTTGCCAACATTTTGTGTTGCTCACTTTCGTTGTCTATTGAGTTTTCCTAATGACTCAGCTGCACATGCAATGCGCTCGAGTGAGTATTATTTTCATTTTATGGTGGGCGCATATCAATTTATTACACAGTACTCGATTTTAATTAGATTCTCTGTTTTAACTCTACCAGCTTATTATTGCTGCGCTTTAATTAGTATTTAATGCTTTTAATGAGAATTCGGCAATGTCAACCTATGAACCTGGCGCAACTTTTTTTACCTCTATGCTAATTATTCAAAAACATCCTCTGTATAGGCGACATTTTAGGCGTAATGTGAAATTTAAAATTTTTCTTTGTGAAGGATATGCAAATATTTTGATTTCTACTTGATTACGGCTTAATGAAAGCATTGTGCTATTTCGGTCTAAATTAAAAAGAACTGTATTTATTTGAAATGAAAAGAGACCTCGACGCACGGCAAGAGGTGTCGTCAGCTTATCGGATATCATTCCATTTATAAGACTTCCATCTAGAAGACACTGCAGTGATCGGATAGCATAAGACTCCGGCTTACACCGAGCTCATGGCAGTATACACCACATCCTAATTCCCCCGTCCAGCCTGGATGCACACGCAAATGGTTCGCCACTTTCCCGTCCCATATTTATTCCTCACGCTATACATCCCTTGAGAAAATATCGTCGAACACTTCAATGCTTTCAACTTTTTGGCTCTCGAAGAAATGTCGAGTGCTTTTCACCAGACCAGAACGCCATAGAATAGAAGGCTTGAGCACCGTATAGAACAGCCAATGTTAAAACCTTGTAGAGACAGCTCTAGCATACTCCCCTAATAGAGACTGGTTTAAAATAAGACCTTTGTACATCCGCATAAACATAACGAGCTTAATTTTGCTAAGGGTGACCGAAAATCCGCATTACTTGGTAAGATACCCAGGTACCCCTGAACTTTACCACGACCCAAAGCAGGGTCACTTTCTCTGAGTGGTCGCTCCCCCCGTTAAAGTTCTCCGTCGTTGAAGTTCTGCCACTGAAAAACCTGCTAATGAATTCAAAGTTGATTCGACTCCCAGTGCTGAGAAAGCTCTTTTAATCACCGCTGGTAGGTCTTCGGCTTCTTCTTCGTCAAGTCAAATTCTTTGCTCCCGAGAGACCCCGCCATCAGTCTGACAACCGAATGAGGACCTTTTTCCGCAGGCCTGCCTCTATAATAGGAGTGTTAAAAAGCCGAAAATTGGGCTTGAGAATTGCTGGATTGCATCACGATAAATCAAGCGTTCTAGCGATTTAAAAAGACAGTAGAAGATAAGCCATATGGTCTTTAGTTTTTGGGAGATACGTGAGAGCTGTGTATAAAGGGATATTTGAAAACTCGGTACCAGAGTCGAACTGCAGACAGTTGATGCAAATGGGAGACATCCAAGATGGGAGCCTGCAAGAAACCTCCAAAGATCCCTGACTGCCATCTCAGCAAAAAAAAATAATAATAAAATACAGTGTGCTTAATTCGGTGTAAGGAGCCCTGAACTCCGACAACATTGAATGAGAGATATAAAAGCCTTTGAAAACTAGCCAATTATGATTGGGATTCATGTATCAATTACCGGGCCCTGCAGTGCCGAGTAGTTATTTCTGATTGAAAATTGGAAAAAAACAAGACTGATGAGTTCAAGCCCCTACTCGACACTGCAAAGCCCGGTAATTGATACATAAATCCCAATCATAATTGGATGGGTGCCACCCATGTTATAGAGAAGAAAAATTTTTCATGAGCTTGGAAGGACAACGAAGTCAAATGTGGCCACTAGAGAATGCCCTCAAGGGGGTCTACTCACTTGTGAACACCAAGTCATAGATGCCTCATTCAGTTACTGAAATCCAATCGCTCAAGGGTGTGCATATGACATAGCAATCAAATTAACTTAACTGTGTAGACTAGTTTATATTGGCATAACGGGTGAGATGAGATGTCCCCTGCTGATGTACTTAATGACTTAGTGGATGAAGCAATGAAACCCACGCTAAGAATCTCACGAAATTTCGAGGTGTACATTGTGGCCAAAACTCTGTAGGATAGAGGGAATCGATGTCATCTATGGCCGAACATCAAGAAATCGGTACCAATGGGATGCTATCTACTATATACTATTTTTCAGGCAAAAATCCATCCAATAGAAGTTTGCGATAGAGAATGACTACGGCGAGACTTATCCCCGAGGAGTATCCTCATTATGTCAGTCAGTTAGCCTTACGTGCCCTCGCAGTCTTTCACAATTGCTTCTAAGCAAGTGGATGAATGCATTGGAGGTCTAAAAGTTAATGAAAAGGCAGGGTAGCCAGCCAAGCTCTTCTTGGACTAACCAAGGCACACACTACGAAAACCATAACTAACTTGATAATAGCTCAGACAACACTGGATTGAATGCCCATGGCAAAGACCGGCCAAATGGTATATACTTACAGTAACTAGAGTATCGGCCAAATTCATGAATTTAAGCAGAAAGGACCTACGACCGCTCACTATACGGGTCAATGTAGTCTACGATACCACCTTAGTAAGTTAGAGCAATCGGATACACAAAGCTGTCGCTTTTGTAAGCTGGCAGATGAAACGCCGAAGCTGTGGCGAGGAGGGCAACAAAAAAAATAGCCAAGAACTACCTATCACAATGCCAATCTCTAGCAAGGTTAGCCGAATCAAATTGTTTGACTAGTCCTAACAGAAACATCAGCAATCGGTTTCAGGAGAGAGTGCGCAACGTGTGCTACTTGGCTCGAGTCCTTAGTATCCGGGTAGAACAGCTACAAACCAACCAACTCGATCAAAGCCCAACGTGTAGTATACGTAATATAATGAGTAATATAATGAGGGAGTTCAGGATCTTGGGAAAATAGTCCAGTGTTATTGTAAATGTAAACTAGTGCAGTATTTTTACACAAAACGTCAACAAATTATACGGCTAAGCATTTGCTACATCATGGCAAATACGCAACAACAAAACCATAGTTTATTTTTTCAAAATTGAATAGCAAATAAGCAACTGCACATTGACCTGCACTTTACAAGTCGTTGCACCGGTTACAGTCATTATTGTTACCACTATAATTATTGTTATCGCTCTTGTTTTACAGGTGAAATATGCAATTTCGAGTAAATACTACACGCATACATGCTTAACTCTGCCTATTCATTCGCTTTCATACACAATTCCATAAAACGCCAGCACATTTAACGCTTTGGAATTTTAATAATTGCGTGCATTGCTACATTCACATTCACGTTTCTGCGAAAAGTCTTAGCGCTGGAAAGAAAATTTATTTTAAAAATTTCTCTAAATATGCATTTAAACATTTGAGTGTATGCGTATGTGTGTGTAAATGTGTTGGTAGGCGAATTGTTGCCTTTGGCTTCCTTTTGTGCAAATAACATAAATGCCGAGCAAACGTTGACGCCAGCAGAAGTGCGCCATTCGTGAGAAGGATCTCCATATATTTTCTTGTATGCATGTGTATATGTAACAGTGTGTATTGCATGCATTTTTTTATGAAAAAGCCTTAATTGTATTTGAATTTGCTCTTGATGCACAATTATCCAATGAAGAGAAGTGAACTTGCTTTTATAGTTTATACGGCTGAAAAATTAAACCTGAAGTACATTAAAAAAGCCTCTGCAAATTAAAGTGGTCCTTTAGAAAGATGCCTTAAAACTGCTGGACCCGAAAGTACCTTTGGTCTCTCTTCCGAAGATTAGTACAAACATTTCATAGGAAGTATTTGAAGTAATTGATCTGATGCCCCACACTGGACGCCCAATCTATTTCTGTTATTTTTTGTGATTTTATTAAAGCTGGATTTTGGTCAGCTTTACGCCATTTTACAATTGACAACCTACCACATATTTAATTTACGACGTCACGCTGCGCTGTTGGCATTTTATTGGCGAACAGCGACGTTGCCAAGTCAAGGAACGTACGGGAGATAATTTGATCAAATCAAAATTTATCGGAAAGTGCTGAGCACTTGGAATCGAGTACAGCAATGTAAAGGAACGATACGATGATGGCTCGTAACGGCTCCAAAATGGACATAAACGAGGCTTCGTATAACTATTATTGAGTGTTATCTCGTAACCACTTGCTATGTACCAACCGGGATGATTGCAAGGTCTCAAGGCCCTAATGACCATGTTTAAATAGGAAAATTACGAGCATAAATTTTTCGTTAATGGCATGTGCCAATAACTTGAATCTGTGGATGCTGTCAGTATGAGGAGGAAGATATCTCGTTCTATAATACAAGAACCTCAACTACAGTTAAATGATTCATGTTCCCAAAGTTGCATATTTTCCATAGACCTAGCGGAGGTGAGGGAAGTACATCTTTTGTTCCTACTTAAATTCATATAGAACATTAAGTACTTTAATAGGGAGTAATTGTAAAATATATGTTTTGACGTATACTTCACTCACTGCAGGCATTTCGAGTATGTAAAATTCCCTTTCAACTTTATTTAACATCATCTACTACTTTCTATATCCAAGCTCAAATACATAGACAATTTTTACAGCATTTAACAAACATTCCAGCCACGCCCGCTTACCAAAAACTGACGCAAATAACAAACAAAAGCGGAGAATGCTAGCTCATCTCTACTTGATCTTTCTGATGCAGTAAGAAGGGTTTTCTTTGGCTAAATTCGTTAGAAATACCAGCTGAATTCTTATTCGATAAGCCATATATAGTTTCATTCATTATTAATACTTCAAATTACGTAATTTATAATTTATAGTTCGTAATTCATATTCATAATTCGTAATTCATAAATTATAATTTTTAGTTCAATAAGTTTAGATTCACAGAATTAATTCTTCATCATTGATACTTCATAATTAATAACTCATAATTCTACACCAGTTAATTATAAGCCATAATTCATAATTTATTATTCGTAGCACATTATTTATAATTCATAATTTATAATTTTTAATTCATAATTCGTAATACATAACTCATGATTTCTAGTTCATACTTCATAGTTCAGATTTACAACTTATAGTTCCTAATTTGTTATTCATAATTAAAAATTCTTAGCTTATAATTCATAGCTCATAATTAATAATTCATAGTTCTTAATTTATAATTATTAATTCATATTCATGTGATTTATAATTCGCAACTTATAATTAGTAATTCATAAAACACAATTCATAATTCACGATTTACAGTTCAGAGTCCACATACTAAATAATACTTTATATCTCATATAACTCATAGCTCAAAAATAGTTAATCATAATTCGTAAATTATTATATATTATTCATAATAAATACTCATAATTCATCGCATATGCGCCTTGGCAACCACGCTACTGTTGGCAGGCATAATTTCGAAATAGTAGAAAGACTTCGTTTATTTGGGAACCAGCGTTAACACTAACAACAACATCAGCTATGAAATCCAGCGAAGAATCACTCTTGCCAATAAATGATACTTTGGACTAGGTAGGCATTTGAAAAGTAAAGTGCTCTCTTGGCAAACGAAAATCATACTCTACAAGTCACTTATCGTACCTGTCCTGCTATATGGTGCAGAAGCATGGACCATGACAACATCAGATGAAGCGGCTGTGGGAGTGTTCCAGATAAAAATTCTTCGAAAGATTTATGGACCTCTACGCGTTGGCGATGGCGTGTACCGAAGAAGATTTAACGATGAGCTGTACGAGTTTTACGCAGACATCAACATAGTCCAGCGAATTAAAACGCAGCGGCTGCGCTGGCTAGACCATGTTATGCGAATGAAAGATGACGTTCCGGCCAAGAAAGTATTTCTATAGGAACCCGCCTATCGAAGCAGAGGTAGAGGGCCGCCCCACTCCGCTGGAACGACCAGGTGGAAAACGATTTAAACTCCCTTGGTGTGACTAATTGGTGCCGGTTAGCAGATAGAAAGAGCCACTGGCGCGCCTTGTTGTACGGACATAACCGTTTAAACGGTTAAGCGCCAATTAAGTAAGTAAGTAAGTAATTCATCATTTATAACTCATAATTCATAGAATAGAAATTCATAATTCATGCTCATAATTCCCAATTCGTAATTCATAATTCATAATTTATTCGGCGTGGGGCACAATTCCATAAATCTTAAAATTATTTCTCTTAAGGGAGGTTAATTTCAACTGATGTTGTCATTGCCCATGAGCTCAAGTTCTTGTAGCATTTAGTGTATGAGCATTTAAGCTCTGCGACGCGAATTATTTTTTCCAGCGTTGAGTTAAAGAAAGGAGTACTCTCTCAAAAACTCCGTCAAGTCTGCAACTGGTCGGGGAAACTTTTTCTCAATACAGATGGAGCTGCAGTTCTACGTATCTTTATGGCGGCATATTATGCTTAACTTGAGAGACTCTTGGGTAACTTTAAAATTTTTTTAACAGACGTATTTTATTATTGTACAGCTGAGCCAACCATATAGTTGAACCATGATTTTTTTCGAATTGATATGTCTATACACAATATATAAAATTTCTTCAAATTATGTTTTGAGCTCTGCATTCGTTTTCTCTGAATCTTTTTTCATAGCTTGGTGAACCGAGAAGCATACTCTGTGGAGCTACAACTGGTTTAGCTGATGAAAATACTTTAAAACAGCTTAAAAGCTTGAAACACACAAATTTATGGTCGGTGTTTCGCAACTTAATTTTTACCCTAGTCTAATGTACACTACGCCATGTAAATATAATAGTTTTACTTACAATGAATTTGTTATTTCCACATGCGATCAAAATCGAGCAGCGTAGGTACTACATATGTATATCCTACCGAACGGTAAAAATATAGACACATAAGAAAATTTAGTGAAAGCATAGAGAATTTTTGTCAAATATACGGGTGGGCTAATCTTATATTTGTTCTTTTTTTGTTATTGTTTTTTATATTAACTTACGCCTCACGTACTTCTTGTCAAACTGAATTTATATCTTACAAGTTTCGTGTTCCACATGCTCATGCAATCCAGCAACACTAAAGTTGAAAGAAATTTCATTTTGCATACATAACTTGATAATGAATATAGCATACATATGGCTCATACACTAGGGATGACCGCCTTCACATATCTGTCCCTCCATTGTAAAATACACAATCAAATGGTGTTGATAACTACGGAATCTCATACACAACATAACAAAACAACCTGGTACGATGAAGAACGACGCTTTGCATCCGAAGGAGAGGACGCCACCTATAGGGTCACTTTCGGATCGAGTGCAACTGGATTAGTGTGTGGTGGAAGAAGGAAGCGCGACATCATTTCAGAAAGCAAGTAGAAGCAGAAAGGCTTAAGTGAGAAAAGTTTGAGCTGCTAGCCAGCAAGACTAAGAAATAAATAAGTACAATGCGCTTGACACCTCCAAAGAGATTTAAGCCGACCATCTCTTCCAAATTACGTGGTGATATTTTTAATTTTTTTCTACAAATTGGCGGGATGGGACCTACATTTTTTATGTCGCTTGCGAAGGGCATCTGCAAGCATAGTTTTTTTGCTGAGATGTTTCTTTGCAATGCACTCGGACTGTTTGCAAAACGACCGCTGACGGACGAACTCGCTAAGAATATTTTTTTAGAAACACTTTTATGCCAGCACTTTAGCACCACAACACTGCAGCTGCCAGCAGCGGGAATATTGCCCGCAAATTCAGCGTAAAATTCGTGAGAAAGACAGACGATTTCAAATCCGGTGACCAACACTTGTTGGACTCGATACGGCGACCTGGTAACCTATGCCCAAAAAGTTATGGGTTTAAAGTTTCTACACTCAATTGTGAAGATAAAGTATTTTGCCGGTAAATCATTTATACTGCATATCCTGGTTATGATGAAAAAACTTGAATACTAACTATGCCGAAAAAGACGGCTCTGTGAGTGTTGTAGAGAAAATATATACGGATTTACGTGTTGGCGACGGCGTTTACTGAAGAAGATTCAATAATGAGCTGTGTGAGCTAAAAGTTGACAAAGATAAAGATCGTCACGCCAAATCAAAACCCAGTGGCTGCATTCTGTTAATTCGAATGTATGAAGAAGCTCCGGGCCAGGGGTTACTCTTATCTCAACTTAGGTATGCATGCAGAGGAAAAGGGAGGCCACGCTTTTTTAGAATGCCGTTGCCGTTTTAGTATTTAAGAGCCAAATAAGGGGGACGGAATGGTTGCAGATACTGCTACGGTTATTGTAACGATTGCAGTTGGGGTTTTGGTAAAGTAAGGATGGAAATTACGGTTACAGTTACGGAAACATTGGAGTTGATAAGGTTACGATTACAGTTATCGTTACAGTTGCGGTCACGATTAAAGAAACATTGGTGTAGATGTGGTTACGATTACAGTTACCGTTACAGTTAAGGTGACGATTACGGAAACATTGTGGTGACCGTTACGGTCACGATTACGGTAACGTTTCCTACTAAGGTTATGGTTATGGTTATGGTAAAGGTTAAGTTTATGGTTACAGTTACGTTACACTTACAGTTATAGTTACGGCAACAGTTATGGTTACGGTCACGGTAAAAGTAACGGCAAGAGTTTGGCTTACAATTTCGGACACGCTTACATTTACGGCCACGCTTACGGTATAAATTGTGATTATGGCTAATGCTATAGTTACAGTTAAGGTTACGGTGGCAATTATGGCTTGGTGTTCCCGATCTTTTTATATCGGCGCAGCTTATGACATTTAGACATAGCAGACAACAGCACTTAATTTATTCACATTTAACCTATGACCCTACTTAATATGCATACATAATGTGAAAACATATTTCTTAGTGTCGGGATGGCTATCAACCATAGCTTAGTATTTCAAATTCACCGTTACGCTCGCATACTAAGGCCGATGAATACGTGTCATATTTTGTGTATATAAGTAAGTACGTATGTATGTATGTAAGTAAATAAATATGTATATATGCATGCATCAGTAAGCCTTAACAAACAACGATATTTCCTTTTTCATATTGTTATTACAACTAAGTTTATATATACATATGTATATGTATAAATACTTTACCGTTACACTTGCATGCAGTAGCATATTTTATTAAGTTTTATCAACAACAACTTCATTTTTGCATACGATAATATACATTACATTGTTAACATGACAACGCTTCGTCAAAAATGCTAAAGATCCACCAATCTATGCATGAGGAACTTTCTAACAACAACAATGTTCATAGTCGGTAAGCACGTAAATTTATATGTATTTACTTTTAAATAAAATATTGTGTAAATTTGCGAATATATTTATTTTGTTAGTATACGAATATTGTTGTTGCATATAGAAGAGTTCAATCTACCTTTCACATAAAACAAACACAAAAAAATAGCAACAAATTTAAACTCTTAAACTGGCGCTACATATTTTGTATGCATTTTAAACGCAATGAATGAGCTTCCTTCCTCTTCGCATCAAAACTTTATTTATTCCTTTGCAAACGTAGAATTATGCAAATTTGTATTTCTCTTAGAATTGCAAAATTGCAGTTGCAGCGACAAATGCGAAATCGTCTACCTTTGGGGATTTACATATGTACGATTTTGCACACACAAATATATATTCGCGGTATGGTGCATCAGGTGACATGCTGCAGCGCTGAAGTTGATCACATCTGTGATATGTGTGGGGTTTGTCAATTGGGGCGCTGCCAATACTTTGGAAGAAAATCTAAAACCTTTATTCATCTGTTTTAAACAATAAGAGTAACGTTTTTAGTCTATGGTTGTAAGACCTACACATGATCTTCGACACTATACAGTCCAGCCTTGGGGTATACGTCTTTCCTGTTTCGTCGATCCTGTCCAGCTCTCGCTTTCTCTTAATATCACTCAACCTTATTGTGACCTCTACGATGAAAGCTTCGGTGGAATGCACCCTGTTAACCTAGCTCATCCTCTTTTTCATTTCCACCTGCTCCCATATGTCCTGGGACTCAATATAGATGTACGGCTACACGTATTCCAACCGTTTACAGGGATTCCTTACACCCAAACCCACTTTTAGATGTTGTGCTATGCGAGATTATAGCCTTAATTACTGCTTGCTTGCCTATATAAAAGATGACGTGGCTGCGTTTTAAGCTTTTTTCTTGCAGTCTTTTTACTGTTTTGGTTACAAAAAGGCTGGCAGTTTGTATGATCTTTTTATTATCGTATCAGCACAGCACATCGCAGACCCTACTCCTTGCATTACTTTGGAACCATCGGTTCAAACGCGAATCCGGCGTTTTCCATTTGGGCACCCTTGCGCCAATCATCCACATCTATTTTGGCTCTAAGAGCCCCTTCGAAGCTTAGATACGGAATCAGGTAGTCTGTTCGTCCAGTATCTCATGACGCTATACTACTTTAATCACATTGCCTACGCTCAAACTGCCCCGAGCCGACCTATAATACATTTTGTTTGATTTCAATATTGGCGAATTTCATTTATTTTTAACAAAATTTTGGAAACCTTCTTCCAGACCAATTGATTGAGCGGTTTTCGAGATAGTAGTGTATTATCCAAACAAATACCTTCGGGTTGGTGTTACAGAAATGCTGATACAGGCAGTGTGTAAAGTTAAATCCGGTAGCAACCTATAAACAGCTCCCAACTGCTAAAAAATGACCTTGAGAGAAGCTATAGACACCACAGCACTACAGTAGTGGAGGTTAGCGAAGCACAACCGCTGTCCAGGCGGTTAAATTTGTACGTACTAGACTGTCTCCTGCTGAATTCTAACTGGCCGTCCGAAAACAGATCCGGAAGAAAATAGTGGGCCACCTCTGGATCCCTCTATCCTTGACAATACGGAGTGAGCATAACTTGCCCTATCTTGAAAATAGATAAGCATCAAGCTTTTAAAAATGTCAGAATGTATTTCTTAAGTTGCAATTTTGGATAAAACAGTACATGGCAACACCACAGCTCTCCTCATGCTACGTATATGGGCATGTGTGTGTTGTAGCGATAAGGACACTCCCCGAAGGTCCTTTGCCGGATGCAGATTCGGTACGTTCCCGTAACAAGCACCATTAAGGTACTAAACCAACCACCTGGCGAACGATTTAGTATGACCACAAGAAATCTTGCAGGCCATACCGTCCTGCCAACCCCTAGATGAATGAGGAACGGGGAGGGGGGGGTTGTCAGAGACTCACCTTTCGCAAATTTCAAACTGGCGTGCTCTTGATGAGCTTAGTTCAGATCAACCTCAACCTAAAACTGTTACTAGACGAGTTACGGGTGAAATGGGTTGCTGACCTTACACTAAACTATATAAGCATTAGAAAATCCTATATGGTTAGGAGAGACTGATAAATTGATGAAACTGGTGCTACTGCCATTCGAATAGTCGATACCTTACAAAGATTCATTATGACTTGTGGGACCTAACATAGAACCTGCTCATATTATAAGATTTCAATGCCAGATCATTAGATTAGGGAATGTCGCTTATTCACATCAGGTTAAGGTTAACTCAAGAAATGATCGCCACTCTTGGTATGGCCTTACTTGGCCCTAAGTATGACTCTTACAGTACTGGGGGACTGTATACTCGACTGAATCTAGCTTCAGCGAATCGCCGGGTAAATTAAGTAAGTAAGACCTATAGTGCTACTGTTCACGATGGAAGTTTACATTTATAGATGGTGGTCTTCATGTGGCTACCGAAAAGAC
The DNA here is from genome assembly GCA_029619165.1 of Eurosta solidaginis. NCBI lineage: Eukaryota > Metazoa > Arthropoda > Insecta > Diptera > Tephritidae > Eurosta > Eurosta solidaginis. The sequence continues at coordinate 15,515 of JARSSU010022741.1, forward strand.
GGAAACCTAAGGAAGAAATAAGGTCCCACTATAGTCAGCATGATAGTTGTAGAAATATGCGGTTCCACTCCATACTTTGGGGTTTAACTTGAATCAGGATTCCTCAAGAAGGGGGTTTAAAACATCTATTGGAACACCCTTTATTGATTTAATGGGATGAACAAAACTCACAACTTTCCTCTGCACAATATTTCACATCCCAAACACACGCACCTGTACTTAAGCACTAGTGATGTAACGGAGTCACAGCATTGGAATAGGACTTTTGCAATTTGTAATATCACATGAGATTGCTATGAAAAGCTGAGGAAGAAATTAGTCGAGGCAGTCCGAAACCATGGAGCGGGGTAGCTTGACTTATTGGAGTAGCTGGAGGTTGAATAAGGAACAGTTGGTAGTCGCAAAGAGTTTGGAAAACGATCACTGGACTAGCCGAACAATTGAAGGTGATCAAGAGTCGTAGTAAGCAAGAATGAAGCAATCATTGGACAGCAGCTGAGCGGCGGAAGGATAGCTGCCGAGCAATGGTTGTAGAGGACTATTCGGATGGCAACCTATAAGTGGCGTAATGATAATGGGCGGTACCAGCTGACTAGTGGAAAGATCAACATGGGCATTGAGGTGACGTAACTTGTTCAAGTAGCCGACAGGTTTGATAAGAGCGTCACCAAAAACGTAGAGGTGACAGAAATTTGTCTCCACCTTTAGTAATGACTGTTTTTCCAGGGATAGTCGCCGACGGCATATGCTTCGTTCGGGTCGGAACAGCACTAGCTCACTCGCTGGGCAGCCTTACCTTCATATGGTACCATACTAATAGGTAGAGTTGTATGAGTCGGGCTCGCTAGAAAAATCGGTGGGTAAAGGAAGAGTGCACCATAAAGATACAACGGCATCCTCTGGTGCTTAAGTATCGATCCTTAACCGGCGGTAACGCTGAATGTAAAGGGGCCGGCAAAGCAATGCGAAGAGTGACTCACGTCAAGACTGCAGCCCCTGACACACAGCTATTTAGCAGCAGTGACTTAATATGTTAAGAAGCATTTAACCTACCAGCTTACATACCTTCAGATAGCAGACTCTTTCGCGCAGTGTGGAGCTGGTGTGGAAATGCACTGTTATCATCCGTCACAATATGACCTGACGAAATCCCATAAGGGCAGGAGAAGACGGAGGCAATTGGTCATAAACAGAGTGAGTCCTTCCTCAATTAGCAGGGCCACCCTTGCCGTGGCAGTCTTTATTTCACTCTGATAGCTGGCAGAAGAAGTTGTAAAACTCTAAAGGCATGTACTCCGGCAACTTATCTGCGAAGACAAGAAATTCGCCCTTTTTATAAACCGATTAACGTCGCGCGGGAACAAAACACTATTTTCATTTGAATTGTCATTTATACTGTTGTGTTAGTTGAGTTGTGTTCCTTACGCGAGTTAGTAGGATGTACTTAGTGTGGTTTTAGGCGCAGGTGAAGTTGTAGTGGGTGCCATATTATTTTAAATCTACGTTTGATATTGGAATTAAAATCCAACGTTGAAGTTAAACTGAAATCAAAAGTCTAAATAAGTTTGACTTCCTCGTATTTCGTAATCGAAACCGAAGCTCCGTAGCATATCTATATTTTACGTTCTTCGTATCTACTAGGTATGCGATTCCCAACGCGCGCCAATAAATTTACAAAACCAAAAATAAAAACCCGGAAAAGTTTATGAAAAATTCATGTACGAGGCGTTAAGAGATTTACAAATGAGTTCATATTAAAACTGTAAGGTTGATATGTATGTATGTATGTATGAAGAAGTGGCGGAATAAATGAAATTTATATCGAAAAGTATAATAAACGTTACCGTCCTCTTCTTCTTCCCTATCAAAGTTGAAACTTTGATAAATGTGTTGAGTGAAAGAAAAATGGTTACAAAAGATCGTCGTGAGATCTACTCAAGCGCCACTAAGCTGGGGTCTTTACAATAAAGAGCTGATTAAAAGGCCTGCAATTTTGGCTACAATAATAATTCCTTATTTATTAAGAAATTTTTAAAATAATGTCAGTTGAGCCTAAAAGCATGTATACATTTATTTAACCCAGATAACCCTAAAAGTTACTCAGGACTGGAAATGTCTGTTAAAACCCGCTATAGAAAGAGACTCTGATACTTAAAAAAATTTTTTTTTAATATTTTAGAGGTGTCCTATATATAGGATATTAGGAATATAAGGGATAAAAACATATTTTTATTTATTGGAATGGAAGTTTACAAAACACTTGGTATGTACTCCAATATTGCATTTTACACATCTTGTAGTGGTTTTTTGATGGCAATATCCACATCGGCTTTGTTTTTCCTGTGGCTCTACAAGATGATCCATACGGTCTTAGCGAATCTCGGCTTCTTTGGAGCAACTTGCATGGCTTTTTTGGTAGGTTGATTGCTTTCGGTGGGTAGTCAGCAGCATGGTAGCCTCTGCACGCCTAAAGCTCAGTTGGTCAAAACTTCCGCCCGTTCACGATGTATAATCCAAGCGTTTTGGAGCGCCATATCACTGCAGTAGGCTAGCAAAGGCAGGTACCATTTTTTGCCTCTAATTGAAGTCCTATAGAAGCTTATATTTTGGTAAGAACGGTCCACTCCTCCGATGTTAGAGTTATACATATAAATCAAACGCGGTTGTTCTACATATATAACGGTATATTATCGTCCGACTCATCCGATGAGCTTTCAGGCCCGGCTGCACTAAATTTTCTTTCTGCTGGCACTGGCAGTTGGGCAGATGGAAAATTATTTACGCCAAAAGCTTGCTCATGACCAGAATCTTCGTCGTTTGAATTAACTGGAGGAGGAAACAAAACCACTTCATCGATGCAAAAAAATAGTTCTTGTAGACACTCTATCTTCCTAATGTCCTATAAGTGGGACCAGCATTTGCTCATTTTTACTACTAACTAATTTTCAGTGTATTTAACTATAATTTTACACATTTGAAAACTAATTTATTTCTATATAATTTTTTAATAAAAAAATATATTTGTTAAATTTTTTCATATATTTTAACTCACTCTTGAAATCATATGTTGTAATTTTGCATTTTTCAAAATTGGTAATTTTCTGAATTAGACAATGAGCACTTCTCCCACTGAGGGGCTGTAAACACTTACTAATGCTGTTGCGCAATTTCTACTACATGCAAAAATACATTCCCGTTATTTTCTGGCTATCGGGCGCGTGCGTGAGTCGACATGAAATTGGTGTCCTACATATAGGACATTAGGGTTATCTGGGTTAAGCGTTTCCCTCCGAAGTATAGAAGCGACCAGTAGTGCATCAGTAGCTGAAAGGGAATAGGTATTAGGTTACATAACTCCCAAAGTTTGATAAAGAATTAGGTAATTTGTACGTGTGTACGCGCCACTGATTTTCTTATCATCTACTTTTAGGCGTCTCTAAATTTGTTCAAACTTTGTACGCTGGTAAAGTTACTATATTCTGCTGGAATCCGGGATGAAATTGGCAGAAAGCGGGCAGCCATGAATTAGAGATTTTTTCTGAATCCCCAATAGAGAGTTACAAAGGAGTAGAATCCCTGAATAGTGGCAATCAGCATCATAATAAGCCTATGGCAAAACTGATAAAGAAGTCGTAATCATGCTTAACTTCTTCACATAGCAAGAGCTTTCCACAATATTCTGAACGCGAATATGAAAGCAACGCAAGATCTACTACACCACAAGGGAAAGGAGGAGGAAAAAGGTGTGGAAAACGGTTCTCCACAGGAAAAGTGCACGTTCTTTCGTTTCCATCGAATACCGCACGAAAGTGTCAATCCACGTCCATAGGCCTTTTTTGGCCTGAGATATTTAAGAGAACGAATTCTTTGACGAGATGGTCAGAAAAATTACCAAAGTGGATACGAGCCAGAGATCTCAGCTTTGAACAGGGAAATTGAAGAAAATTGTAAAATAGAAAACACTATTTCTTAGTGAAAATGTAGTACCCTTTCTACCTTACCTAATGTTATTCCCTTCTCATTACCTAGTTATTTCGACGAGCTGATCGATCTCTTACCAATTAGATGCCAACTGTCTAAGTGAAGTATTATTGTACAAATTTGAGGAGGTGCCTTTTTCCAAAAATCTCAGATTTTCTCAAATCTTACTTGGGCTTTCCTAAGTTTCAAAACTTAATCAGTAGAAAATGCTCAAAACTAAATCAACTCCATCTGTTTCATTTTGCTCTTAGTTGCCACAAAGTGCCACAGTAGCAACAAGAAACACAACTTTTATGCCAGCGACTATGAATGTGAGAAATCTTCTGTGTGTCCTTGATTCTTTTTAGCTTAACTTTAACATTGCCAATTTTGGATTGTGCTATGAAGAAATGAGTGCCTTTACATGAGGCGAGTAAGTGTGAGCCATAGCAAACTAAACAAAAGCAACATGCCAACACAAATATAAATTTGTTGCATACAATAAAAGAAATGACAACAAAAACTTAGCACAAAACAGCAGCAACAGTATAAACATGAGAAATCTTTATTGCATACAAGGATGTTATGAAATATTTCATGTTCCTTTCAGTTTATTTCAAGCTGAGATAAACTGCATATTTTATTTATTCGTACTGAGTAGGCAAATTTGATTTGATATAAAATATTTATATATATGTACAAATACAAAGGACCGCACATATATCTCTAGGCGTATAAGCGCATATGTGCATTGGCAGTATCTTAACAGTAGTGCGGAATAAAATAGCAGCGTAGAGTTATTTTAAATTGTATTTGTCTCAACAAAATTTATACAGTTCAAATCAAAGCATGCGGTTCAAATCATGAGATGCGGCTCATTATTTATTATTTAAAGTCTTCTATTGTTATTCAATATGTTTTATTTTCTAACTCTTTTTGATAATTTGATACTCATAATTAATAATCCATAGTTCATACATCACATTTCAAAATTCAGTATTCATAATCTGTATTTCATATACATACATATTTCATAGTTCATAAATAATATTTCTTATTTTATTATTAATTTTTCATTGTTCATAGTTCGTATTTCATCTTTCACAATTCAAACATATGGCATGATTCGTTATTCAAAATTGATAGTTCGTTATAAGTAATTCATGATGCAGTAAACATTACTCACTCATAATTAATCCATCCTAGTTCATAATTCATAACTCTAAACTTATTATTCATAATCCCTTATTCATTATTCATAACTCATAATTTATAATTTATAATTCATAGTTCATAATTCGTAACTCATAATTCATAATACGTAATTCCTTCGAATTTTAAAATCAATATTCAAAACTAAAAATTCACGATTCAACATTCATAGTTTATAATTTATAATACATAATTCATATTAAGTATATCATAGTTCACAATTTATAATTCATATCCCGTTACATTCGTTACTCGTTATTCATAACTCATAGTTTATACTTCTAATTCATAATTCGTAATGCCTTCGAATTTCTTAAATTCAATATTCAAAGTAAAAAAATCCTAATTCAACATTCAAAATTCATAATTCATAACTCATACTTCACAATTTAAAATTCGTAATTGAAAATTCTTAATTCAATATTAATGTTCGTAATTTATAGTTCATAATTTACAGCTCATAATTCATAATTCATCAATCATTATTCGCAATTGATAGTTTGTAATTGATGTATCATAATTCCTTAAAATTCTTAAATACAATATTGAAAATAAAAAAAATCAACATTCAAATTCATAATTCACAACTCATAGTTTATAATTCTGTGGTCACAATTTATATAGGACTTAGGCGATACTGCCTGCCATAGAATTCATAACTTCATGAAAAATTCTATAAAATTGAAAGTTCAAAGTTTTAAACTCAAAATTCAAAATTAAGTTTCAAATTTAAAACTTAAACTTGAAACTTTACGGTTCAAACTTTCAAATTTCAAAATTTAAAAATTGTAAATTCAAAATTAAAAACACGAAAAATTGCAAAATCCCAAATTTAAAACTCTGAAAATTTTAAATTTCAAATTCAAAACCTAGAATTCAAATACGAAATTCAAAACTCAAATTTAAAAATTAAAATTTTAAAATCAAACTCAAAATTATAAATTCCTAATTATAAATTCTAAATTCCAAATTATAAACTCTAAAGCCAAAATTTAAAATTCAAAGTCGAAAATTCAAAACTAAAATTTCAAAAATTCAAAATTCAAGCTTTAAAATTCAGTTTTTCATTTTTAAGCAGCATCCAAGTAAAAACTTTCGCACGCATTTTATTTTATTTCACATCACTGTACATTTACTAAATATGTACAAACTTCTATGCATAAACATTGTGGAAGGTTTTCGTGAAAAGCCACAAAGTGAGGTTTATCAATAAATTTCGTTTGCACAAAGTGTGTTGCTGTTTCGTTCTTTGTTTTTGTTTTTATAGATATTTATTGCTGTTGTTGCTTTTATTTTTATATCAATATCCTAAGCCAAAAAGGGGATGCGAATAATAATGTGTTGGCAAGATATTCACTCAATATTGCCACAACAAACTGCATCTGTTTTGCCTACGCTGTTTTGTTGTTTTTATTATTTTGCAGTCTGCTGCTTACTACTTTTTCTTATATGTAATATAAACACACACATACCTGTACGTAATTTTCAAATATTCATATTTTATTTTGCTGGCTTAAAGTCGCATGAGTGATGAGCATTAAAGATGCTTAGCCAGCTTGAGTGCGCTTGGGGTTCCAGAGAGTGAGCAAATTGCTGTTAAAATCATTTCGAACAAATACTTTTTCAAAAGGCTTAACATAGGTAAGAGCATCATTATGTATTCGGCATAAGTGTAATATGAAAGCATACTTTTATGGTTGTATTAATTTTTGAGAAACAAAACATAAAATTCAGTTGCATTTTTCTCACAATCTAAAATTTTATTATTTTAAACTGAACTTAGTCGAGCTGTTTTAAGTGAGAATATTGCTATGTAAATGTTTTTGTAAACATTTTTCTTTTTAAATATTGTAGCATGCCTTTTTTGACCTTTGGCACTAGCTTTTTGCATAGTTAGTTCAACAATTTTCTTTGCTGATTTTACACTGAGTTTGTGTATGTTGGTGGTACGTGGCGTATGAGTAACATAGAGAATATCTAACTAACACACTATGCTTAACACATACAAACAAACGACAGCCAAAATTGGGTATGACCTACTTGTATGCTTCCAAAAGAAGTAGAAAAGAACAAACATACTTACATCGACAGAAACTCATCGTCTGAGACGCCACCGCATCAGAAAATCGCCCCAAGTTACATAACTAAGTATGTCATGATTACCATAAATGTGACTCTTTTATTGACAATAACAAAATGAACGAAAATAAAAAAGTATTTTAATTTGACTGTTGAATGTTAAAAAAATCGCAAAGAGATAAGGTAAATGAGCTAGTATCTGAGATATGTTTGTGTGAGCATATATATATTTTTTTAAAGAAAGGGTATGTTTATAGGCATATTATGCAATAAATTCATACGTTATAAGTTCGGGTTTGACTTCGGGATATTTTTGGAAATATTTCGAGATCATTTCGGGTAATATCGAGAATTTTAAGGATAATTTCAGGCTATTCGCGAGTAATTTCGTGTTCACTTCGGGATTTTCTTTCGGGATCATGTCAGGTCTAATTCGGTATTGTCTTCAAGAAAATTTCTGGAGGGTATTCGCACCATTTACGGATGATGCTAAGAATAATATGGAGGCCGTATCAGGATCAATTTAAGACTATTTTAGAATAGTTTTAAGAATAATTTCAGAACTACTTGGCAAAATTTTGCGATTGAATTTTTTGTTTTCGGGATTATTTTGAGACCATTTCGGAACAGTTTTAGTCGTGTTTTCAAGATGGATTTGCAATTAATTCAGGAATGTTTTAGGGATAACTTCAGAAATATTTTGCACAGTATCAAGAATTATTTTATGAATTCAGCACTATATCGGGATTCTATTAGGTAAAAAATTCGGTATAAAAAAATTCTCGAACTAAAATTGGAAATATTTTGCGATCATTTCGGGACTGTGTTACGATAATTACTATTCGAATTACTATATTACTACTTCGAAAGTGTTTCACGACCATTGTTGTATTGTATCGGGGAAAATTTTTAAATAAGTAATTCGGGATGGTTTTCGCACTCGACTTGGAACAATTTTGTCATTATTTTGGGACTATATATGAATCAATTCAACATTGTTGTTGAATAATCTCAGGTTTGCTTCGAAACCGTTTCAGTATTATTTCAGAAGCATTTCGGGATAGTCGTCGGGAAAATTTGGTACCTTCTCTGAACTATTTAAGGGATGTATTTTTCGGAAATCTTTAAGGATTGTTCTAAGACAGATTGTTATAGGAGTATTTGTTGGAATATTTTTCAAGACCATTTCGAGACATCTCTGAATCATTTCAAGATTTGTTGCTTAGTAATTTCAAAACTGTTTCCGGTTTCAGGATATTTTCGGACTATCTCCGAGTCATTGGTATGATTTTCAGTATATTTGTAACAATTTGGTATGAGCTTGATTTCGGACTGTTTGGATTATCTGAGGAGTATGTCCGGATTATAATTACTCTTAAATTGCATTTACCGTAAAGTATAATCTTTAGATCCACTACGCATAGTTTATGTGTCACTTAGTACTATGCCGTGGGTTGCAAGCTCATATTGAAGAATATTTTGTTGTTCGTGATTGTTTAGGGAACTAGGTTCAACTAACCTACGAACTGTGTGTGAGTAGTAATGTTCCTTCCTGCTTTACAATGGAGCAAAAATATACTGTAATGTACTAGCAACAAGAGCTTCTTCATTCTGCACTCAGACTCTAGTGCACAACATGGACTATCTCCAAAAATAGCTTATGGGACATTGTCTGTGTTTTAACGAAGAACACACAGAGCAGCAATATCTTAAAATTAAGGGAACTATATATCGACTAGACTCACTTCCCTATTCTAACAAAGAAAGAGGCAACACTTCCTGAAATAAGATCGGGAATATCACAGGGCATCCGAATGTAGTAAGAAAATCAGAGAAAATTCCATATTGCAACTAAGAGATGCAGTGGCCTCCTGCTCAAAATCTCACGGAATTTGAGGTGTCCAATGTGACCAGATCTTTTTGGGAACAGGAAATTCATACACTGACCCTGATTGTGGGGTCTGCTTCACGGATGCATCAAAACTTGGTGATGGAAAAACTGGAGCTCGAATCTCTTCTCCAAATTTCGAGTAATCGATACCAATGTGATGCTACCTCACGACTTTCCAGGGTTTCCAATAGAAGTTTGCGTTAAAGAATATCTCCGGAGAGCATTATCCTCGAGAGCAACCTCGCTATGTTAGAGGGGCAGGAAGCCGTGGGTGCATTGCAATTTTACACAATTACTTCTAAGCTAGTGGAGGAATGCATTGAGGTTCTAAATGATCTGTGAACTTAGGAAGGTTTTGTTAAGATGGGTTGCCGGGCATCAGTGATATAAAGTAATGAAAAAGCAGACCTACTAGCCAAGTAAGTACTTATAGTAGCATTCTATGATCCAAAGTTCTTCTTGGACTAACAAAGGCACCATAATTAGCTGAGAGACAAAGCTGTTAACACAACACTGGATTGAGTATTCAGGACAAAAACAGGCCAAACCGCTCGTACACCCACCAACTTAAGTATCCGCCAAACTCATTAATTTAATTCGAGTTACCTACGAACACTCCCTGAGCACTATACGGGACACCTTAGTATACGACATCACCTAAGTAAGTTAAATCAATCGGATACACAAATCTCTCACATTTGTAAGCTGGCGAATAAAACGGTGGCTTACATTCTCTACAAACGCGTCGCCATGATAAGCAGATGCTCCTTCATCCCTTTTTTGGATATGGAGTAAAGAGTTTGAAAACTCTTCAAATACATTTAAGCCTCCACTTACAGCAGTACAATGAAAGGTCAAGCACAATAGGTTGGGGTATCGATTCGGTTTTGATAGAGGAAAGGGTTAATATTTCGGTTTGGAACAACAAATGGTTACAAACGGTTATGGTCTCAGTTCAGATTTTGGAACGAGAAAAAGTTATGCTTTGGGTCTCGATTTTGAAAAGAGAGACGGTTATGGTTTAGGCCTCGCTTTTGAAAGAGAAACAGTCATAAACGGTTATAAGTGAAGTTTCGGTTTCAAGAAGAAGAAGCAGTTATAAAAGGGTACGGTTGCGGTCTCAGATTCGATATGATAAATGATTAAAAAAGAGTAGGATTGCAGTTTAAATTTTCAAACTCGAGATAACTGTAAACCGTTACAATTTCGACTGGTAAAAAGTGTCAACAACGGTTACAGTTCGGAGAAGGAACGGTTGAGGTTTCGTTTTAAAACAAGGAAAGATTATTGATTTTAACAAAGGACCGATCATAGGTTCTGAAAAAATGGGTTATATGCGGTTGAAATAGAAAGGGTTATAAATGGTCACAGCGAAGCGCACCTAAATGGTTCGGATTTTGAACGAGAATTCAATTCAAATTGATTTGGCTTCAATTCTTTATCTTACATGGTCCAATAGGTACGTAAATTTTGAGTTTTAAGTTAGATTCCTTGCATTTACCATGGATGGGCTTTTATTGTTCATTTTATTGGATTTTGATGTGTTTCGCTTCACTTGTTGTTGTTATAGCCATGTTGAGCTCCGATACTAACACCTTCTTGTACTAACTCGACTGCGGCAAGACCGATTTTTTAGACCACCTCAATATTCTGATATGTTATCTTTACGGAGAGCATAAGCTACCGAAGTCTTCAGATCATTACGGTCTACACGTATTTCATTCCACAACACAAAGTACATCATATACATCTTTGAAATCAAAAAGTATTCAAGCAATCCAGGGACCCGTTTGTGTTTGTTGCTTTTAATTATGAATTCCTAAAAAACAAAGTGCATATATATATATGTGGTAGTGTGTTTAAAAGCGATGGTATCCGTTAACCTCATCAAAATCCAAACAATGCAGATAAGCACTCAAATTACAAAAGTGATAAGCAAAGTTCAATTACACCTTAGATAAAAGTGAAACACATTGGCAGTGGTGAAGATTTTAACCTTTCCATATCAAATACAACGCAGAAGAGAAAGAAGCCACAATTCGCACAACAACACATACACATTCAAGGTATGTACAACACACACACACAGAATGAATGTTTGTTTATGTGTTTGAGTGTTCGAAGGCAAAATAAAACAACTAGACCTGAACGCCCTCAAACATGAAGACTTTGCTCACTTACCGGCGCACGACACGGCAGTCAATTGGGGCGTACTACTTATAAGTGTGAGATGAACACAGACACAGCACACACGTACTCAGTCACTCCTGCATGCACATGTATGTGTGCCTAAGGCTCATGAATTTTCAATGTTGACTGCATCTATGTGTGCTCTCATAGCTTTCGTCTCATCATCACTCTGCGATGATGACTTTTATGGCTGCGGTGGCGAGTAAACATACGTAAATGTAGGCTATGCGTGTGTGTATGTGTATTTGTGTTTGTAAATTGTCGGTTAGGGTTGCATGCACAAAAGGCAACAAAAAAATAAGAAAAAAGTGAAGTGAAAGAAAAGTTAGCCTAAGGAAAAACTTGTGCTAAAGACGTTGTTGTTCTAAGTTGAAAGCATAACCTAAAGCGAAGTTTGTGTAGTGAAATCTGCGACATACACGAATCTAGTTCAGAGAGTAAAGCGCGCAACAACAAGCGAGCCACTGCGGCCATTGGTGCAAGTGTTGTATGATGCATGTTGCATGTAGCTAAGTCAACATTTGGTCTAATGGAAGTTGACATGTAGTAAATGTTGTAATACAAGCCGATATACCAGGGGCGTCCTTAAATTTTCAAATGACTTCAATCAACATGTTTTTCAGAGTGCAAAAGGATTGCGTGCAAACGCATTGTTGCAATTTTTAGGTGATCTGATGATTTATCTCTCAACATATTATATGTACCTTTCTAGTGACTACTGAATAGGAATTTTATGGTTTTGGCAAATTTGCTTTGCAAGTGTTCTAAGCGCCTTGCAGAGTTCTCCTAGAAGTTGTTTTCTAAGGTCAAAAATCTTTGAACAAAACTGGACAAGAAGTTGTCTTGAATCTTAGTGGAGAGGACGTCTTTTAAAATGTTTTGAACCATCTCACACTCCTGAAAAACTCAATTAAAAGGGCTTCGCCAAAAGCTGAACCCCAGCCGTGTGAGTTAATGGTATAGGCGATAATCCTTTATATCTTATCTTGAGGAAAGTGCTACTACACGGATGAATCTTTGCAATAGGCAGCTGAGATTGGATTCAGCGAAGCTCTTAAAAAACCATCCACCTTGACATGAATGGCAGAGTTGAACCATGCCGTTGTTGTAACCGCAAAAACACTATCCAAAAGTTATGAATCCATTGCCCTCCATTAAAAACACTTTCTAATAATAGGTGAAATGCATTGCGGTAAATTTTTCGACCGCGGGAACCTACCTGTCCCTAGATTTTAGCCCCTTTACCAGATGGACATCGTAGGCCAGGTGGAAGCTGACCTGGCTGTAAGAGCAAACATTTTACACATTGCATGCTCCAACACCGTCATACTCTCGATAGAGCAATGAAGAGAAGAGATGTTGCTGTCATATTATTGATTTTTAAAGCTCTGTTATCTATAAGGTAAGTCCCTTTGAGGGAGTTGCGTGTTAACAGGACTAGCACATTTGAAGGAGATCGGGTCATTATAAGAATGGAGTGGGATGACGAACTTTGTATACAAATGGATCTAACAGATGGAAATTTGGGGTGAAGACGGTTTTCGCAAGGAGGTTGTGGTAAGCCCAGTTCAAAGTTGACCAATTCGTCATCTACACGGAAGTCTCAGCGACTGAGAATGCGATGGATAACATGCGGGATTCAAGGGGTTGTGTAGCGCAACCTTCTCAAGGGGTTGCCTGAGTCGGATGACGAACTTTGTATACAAATGGATCTAAGAGATGGAAAGTTGTGGTGAAGACGGTTTTCGTAAGGAGGTTGTGGTAAGCCCAGTTCAAAGTTGGCCAATGCGTCATCTACACGGAAGTCTCAGCGACTGAGAATGCGATGGATAACATGCGGGATTCAAGGGGTTGTGTAGCGCAACCCTCTCGAGGGGTTGCTTCTCCAACCCAATTGTCAAGCTCACCTACCCGCAGCGAATCCTGTTTCATTAACATACAACGCTATGGTGACCCCAAGCTCCTCGTGGAACTAGGGGGTGGGGAGGGAGGGATGGCCTTGAAGGTTTAATGTGGTCTTATAAATCGTTCCCGAGATGGGTCGGGCTAGTACCTTAATGGTGCTTTGTTACCGGACCGTACCGGGTCTATATCCGGCAAAGGACCATCAACATCGACCAGGACCACTGCCCAAAGCCTTCGTGGAGTGTCTTTATCGTTAATACAACAACAAAAATATGTATAACATGCTCTCTAGTGCTTTTGCGATAAAGTTACTCAATATTGACTGTGAAGGCTTGCCAGAAACCAGACTCTGATCTAAACCATGTTGTCATTAAGGGTCTCTTCTAGACCACAATTTCGATCGCCTCGATCAGCTTTAACATAAATATCAGCTGAGGCGTAGCAAAAACTATCACGAGTATCTTCTGACCGAAGAGGGTATTTATGAGAAGAGATATTATTGAAAATTGCAGTTCGATAGAAGCACCAATTAACATCGAAATATTGCAGAGTCTCACATCGAGTTCAAGATTAACTTGCAGAAAGTAACTCCCTTCGACTCTATACGTTTAGAAAAAACCGCAGCATAGCTGTTTTAAAATGTGACTAAATCCTATGTTACTCATTCTGTCTGGAGTCTACAAAATCCTCTATTGGTAGCAAGTTTCATCTATGTCTTTCGTTGTGGGAAAAAGACACGTTTCACACAAGCTCTAAAAGAGACACCTCTTCCAAAAGCGTATCCGGTTTCAAAAAAGTATTCGGCTCCCAACAAGTAACTTACTCCAAAAAGTATCCGGTTCTAAAAAGTAATCGATTTCCCAAAAGCAATCGGTTCCCGAAACTAGCCGGTTCAAAAAAAATAACCGGTGCAAGACATGTTAGCGGCTTAAAAAGGTAACCGGTTTCAAATATGTTACAAGTTCAAAAGAAGTAACCGGCTCTGAAATTTTAGCCGGTGTAAAAAAGTTCCCAAACAAGTAACCAGTTCAAAAAAAGAAGTCGCTTCCATAAAAGTAACCGGTTCAAAAAAAAATAACCGATTCTAGAAAAATAAATAAGGTAAGAAAGGAAATCTCGCGGTTGAGCCAGAACCAACATATGCTCCAGCAAAAGATCTGAGCGGCACAGAATTTATTTATTATGCGTTAGCCATCTCTAGCTCCTAGATGTGGCCGCCTCTTTCAGTTTAACGACAAGATCGCACTGATTACAACACACACATACATAACCAGCTTCACATGTTTTTCTATTATATATATATGCTACTTTCTTACAAAGAAGAAAAATCATTGGAAAAAGTAAAAAATCAGATTGTTAGGGAGGTGAACAGCCTCTTTCGGCAAAAAACTGCAATCAAAGAAACCACTTGCCATATGGTGTCCGAAATGTTTTTTTTACAAATTTAATACAAACGTACACACATTTTTATGAATGCATCTTCATAATGGCTAGTCCCTCTACACCACTTCACTGTCCCGCTGTTAATACTGCTTGAGTGTTTTTGTTTTGCTCTTCTTCACGCCCTCAGGCTAGGACAACAAGTGACTTTCTGCCTTTGAATCCATTTGACTGCTTGAATGAACGAAGTGTAGGACAGTTGAAGTATTTGTGTTCATACACTTTTTGTATCTTAATATGTATGTATGTATGAGTTAGCCGCACAGTTTTTTATTCATACATTCATTTTGATGAGTGCCAAGATGTTCATATTTAAACGTCCACTTCATTTAGTGGCAAACATTTGACAGGGGATTAATTTTATACTCGAATAAATGAAGTTGCAGTGGAAGTACGTTATATAAATAAAAAATGTGAAAGTACAAAGAGGTTGGTAGCAATCTTTTAGTTCATTGTATGTTGTCTGTGCAGTTCATTTTTTATTAAGCCAATATTTTATTTGGATTGCTGTAAAACGAGGTCATTGATTTCTAAATAACCAAACCTCAAATAGAAAATAGTGGATTTCAGTTTCGCAGATAGCACTGTGTCCTTAAGTCTATTGCGTTCTCTCTTTCTGCGCAGCACTTCGTAGAGTGCTGAGTGTGTGTGCTTATGCTTTGCCAAAGGGAGTCAAGATATTTTCCTTGTTTCCAAACAATAGCATATCGCTCTGGAAGATTGTGTCCTGTATCGCATACGGCAAGTCACAAAACCTTGGAAGACTTCCGTGCACTGAGCATCTTATATTCAACATCGTGCTAATCTGCATCGCCTTAAGTGCACTTCGAATCTTGAACTTCTTTTATTCTGCAATTGAATTCTTTATATACTCGTTTTTGTTGTTGCTGTACCTATAAAGATAATCCTCGTTTGAAGGATTGTTATTGATGTTGATGCTCCTTTGCCGCTTATACGTATAACTGGTACGTTCCGGTAACAAGCACCATTATGATACCACCCTGAACATCTCGGAATTGATTTACCATGCCCAAATAATACCTTTTAGTCACAGCTTATTAACCAAATAAAACAAAAATTGCCACAAACGTCGCCGATCTCGCTTATTTTCTTTATTGCTGACCTTATTTCCAGGAAGAAGCCAAAGTCGCACATTTTCTTTAGTATTGCTCATTGATTATAGAATCAACCACGCTTTTTACCTCTATCAGTTGCATCAGGTGTGCGTCTGTGGTTTTACTTTTGTGCATGTTTCCCTGCAGTCTAATCCTCATCAAAGTTCCCAATAACAGTCCTCGGTACTTTTGCCGTGATAGAATTGAATATTCTTTCTTCCCCTCTTGTTTTGCCTTTTCTGAATTTGCAATGCTTTGGTTTTATGCAACATTGCTTTTGCTTGCCGGAAATTGCTTTGTTTGTTTAAATAATCTGATGATGACAGTTGTGTAGAGAGAATCCAAAGACTTCGAAAGTACACTGTTAAACCGAAAAAGCCATTTGACGTTATTTCCTTTAAATTTAGTTGCATTAAAAGAATCTGTTATAAAACTCAAAATTGCATATGTCCAACATCACTTCCTCTTACTTCATGTTTATCTAGAAGTTAACAGGGAAGCTGGATATATACATATGTACGTCGCTTTCATACTGTTAGTTTGTTGATATTTATACTGTAATAGGTCAATGCTATTCTAAGATGATTCCTGACCTGATTTTCCTCTTTACATTTCTGCATTAAAACATTATTTCATTAACCCTTCCTACCCCTTTGTCTGTGCATGTGAAGGCGAGTAGTGTTGTATATATATGCGTGTTTGTTCCATTTCTTAAAACTCATTTAGTTAGCAGCCTAGTGGGAATGTTAAATGCACGCAATTCAAATGCAGTCGTCTGTAAATGCATTCGGTTTTATATACTCAATTTGGTATTTTTTCTTGGCTTTTTTTGAATGTGTTACATATTTTGAATTCAGACACTTTTTTTTAATTAACTGTTTTCGTTGTCTGGAAATAATAATACTTATTTACCATTGGGGAGATCAGATGATGGCAGATAGAAAGATTCTACCGAAAAATCAGGTAGAAGGCGTTAGGTTTGTTATGGTTATGATTACAGTTAGGGTTATGGTTATGCGAGTGGTTATAGTTATGGTTAAGGCTATGGTTATGCCTATGGTTTTGATTATGATTAAGGTCAAGGTGATGATTATAGTTAAGGTTATGGTTATGGTTATAGTCATGGTAATGGATATGGTCATGGTTATGGTTGTGGTTTTTTTTCCTTAGGTCTCTACACGCTAGCCGTGCTTCGAGAAAATGTATTATTTCTTTTCTTGTATCTTTTCATGTACATAACTTGAATTTAAAATTATTTTAACTTAATATATACATGCATGTGAGTATAGTTGGTGATATGATTTTATGAAACAATACTGTCTGCAACTGGATACAGACTTGAGTTTAAATTTCAGGTATTTAACTTAGCATACAGTAATAAATATTTGTTATTGCAATGAATTAAAGACTTTTAGTGTACTAAATATATTACTAATAAATTTCTTGAAAGACTCGATCAATTCTTGATTCCGTGAAATATCTATTATGTTGTATGGTTGTATGTTGAGCTCCTTGCAAAGGGTTTCATGAATTCTTCTCACATTCTGGTACCTGGGACACGAGTAGATTAAGTGACTAATTGACTGTGTTTTTCCTTCGTTGCATGGACATAAATCTGTATCAATAATATGGAAGCGCTTCAAGTAGGTTTTGCAGAAACTATGACCAGTTAAGCACTGCGTCATTTGGAATGAAATTCCAAATCTTTCACTGTATATCTCTGCTTCTTTTGGCGACTGGAAGAACATTTTTGTGGTACTGCCCGATTCGTATGTGTATTCACGACACCATGCTTCTTGCGTTTCTTGTTGTATAATTGCTTTAGTATAGCTCATTGGAAACTTTTTGTAAACAGGACTTATAGTCAGCCCTGCCGCTTCCTTGGCTGCTTTATCTGCTTGCTCATTTCCGTCGATACCAGTATGAGCTTTTACCCAAAAGAAATTAGTTTGGTTTTTTTGACGTGGAAAGCACAACCGCTTATGTATTGACGCTATTAATGGTGTCGTACTGCTTCAATTTTTGATAGCTTCAAGACATGATTGGCTATCACTAAAAATGTGTAGGTTTTGTGTTGCCAAGTACCTTTGAGCACAGAATAGCGCAGAATCTATTGCGTACGCTTCAGCTTGGAACACGCTGCATACATTGTGAAGCTTGAATATTTCTATTTCAGAAGTTCCATCTGGATGGATGATAACAAAGGCCGATCCGCATTCTCCCGTTTCTAGTTTGCTTCCGTCTGTAAAGATCTGTGTGGTATGATGTGCTATTAAGCTATCAATTTCGACCTGTCTACTGATTTTGCCATATTCAATGGTTTGCCGATCGGCTGGGTGTAGCAAGTCTTTCGGATGTATATCTCTATCTAAATCAACTTCTACTGGTAACCCAGGTTTTCCGCCTTGTTTTCTGACCTCGTATTCTTTGCTTATTTCTGCAACTTTAAGATGGAGTGGCGTGAACGCAGCTAGTGCTAGTGCAGAAGTTGCGGACACAGTGTGAAAGCCACGTATCGTTCTTATAGCAAAACTTCTTTGAAAAGATCGGAGAAGCTTATGGATGCAGTAGTAGTTAGTTGCTCCTCCCCAGACACTTTGATGCGTAAGTAATCATGGGCTCGACAACTTGTCTGTATATTATCGCACATTTTCGGCATGAGTTCCCCATGTAGGTCTCACATATTTGCATATATTTTTAAAAAGTCGTTGCATTTTTCCAATGATATAGCGTGCATGGCTGATAAAATTTAAATTGTTATCTATTATAACTCCGAGAAGTTTTATAGACTCTACGAACGGCAAGTTAGCTCCATTTAAGTAAATTTTTGCTGTTCTTGATTTTTGTGTAAACGCTATTGCCTTTGTTTTATCATCACCAAATTGTAGTTTGACATCGCTTCCCCATTGATGTATTTGGCATAAAGCAGCATTAGCTATACATTCGAGCTCCGCGCGTGTTTTTGCGGCCACGGTAAGGAGCACATCATCAGTAAATGCTTGAATTTGGCATCCATTTGGTAGTGGCATGGTAAATAGGCTATCTAAAATTATGTTCCAAAACGTAGGACCACATATGGAACCTTGGATACACCGTTTTGACATTGATTTTTGGCAGTGGCATCAGCATATTCTAATCTACCGATCGGTTATCTAGATAGCTTTTAATTAAGTATAAATATTTGATGGAGTACGTGGCATTCAGCGTTTAAAAAGTATAGGCCACCAGCATTATAAAAAGCGGCTTTGATGTCAGAGAGACGCAAATCACTTGGTATTTCTTGCTTCTTCTTTTTTATATGATGGATTGCGTTGTATACGCGTCGGTTGTCGACGTTTGCTCTTTAAAGCCAAACTGCTTATTAGACCACAAATTATTGCTTTCTAAGTGGAAATTCAAACGCTTAGTGAGTAGTTTTTCCAACAGTTTGCCTAATTTTGGTAAAAGCCCTATTGGTCTATATGATGATACATCTCTAGCCACTTTATTGGTTTTGGTATCACTTGGACATACGCTTCTTTCCATGCCTTCGGAAAGTAACCAATTTTTAAACAAGCGTTGTATAGTTTAGTTATTAAATTATGGTTGTGGTTATGGCTATGGTTGTGGTTATAGGAATGGTTATGGTTATGGTTATGGTTATAGTCATGGTTATATCTATGGCTATGATTATCGTTATGGTTATGATTATGGGTAGGATCATGGCATTGGTTATGGTTATGGTTATAGTCATGGCTATGATTGATGCCATGATTATGGTCATGGTCATGGCTATGGTTCATGCTATGGTTATGTAATTGTTACGGTTATAGTCGTGGTTACAGGCACGGTTATGGATATGGTTATGGTAGTGGTAATGGTTGTCTTTAGTGCTTTATTTATGGTTACGGGTACATCAGTGCCCCTTTGTTTAATCAAAGGTGTTTTAAGGACTTTTTGTCAGTCGGTGTCAGTCGCTATTGAACATGTGGCGAAGGTGAGCTCTCTATAAACGTCACAGTAAAATTTTTAGGTGCTTGGGGTGTCCGTGTTGTTGTTGCTGTAGCGCTAAGGATTTCCGGAAAGTTTTGAGGAGTGTTATCAATGTTGATTGTCCTTTGCCGATTGCAGGTCCGGTACGTTCAGGTAACAAGCAACACTAATGCACTAGCTCGACCATCTCGGAAACGATTTAGTATGACCTCATGAAATCTTCTTCACCAAGATCCATGAGGAACCTTGGGTTACCAGAGCCTCGGCTGTAAAAGAAAGACGATTCGCTAAGAGTAGGTGAGGTTGACAATTGGGTTGGAGAAGCGCTGGCATCCCCTTGAAACAGTTTGCTAATTTATTCGCCTCTTACGACGGTATTTTAGTCGCCTCTTACGACCCGCTGGGGGTTGTCGGTTGTGGTGATGTCGGTTGATTAGACGTATCGACGTGGAGTAACCGAGAGTGTATTTGAACTTCTACCAACATCTGTGGGAAACGAAGTTCAGAAAAAATCTGCTGGTTAGAGTTTTGTAAAGTAAGCTGTGGCGCTCAAACGCGTAAATATGGATTTATGTCCAGCCACTAATTAACATACGCTCAAAAATATGTGTGTAGTAGCTACACATAATGTGAAGTCCATACAAAGTACTTGCTCTGCCATAAAATACTCGCGTTGTGGATAATTGATCAAAAGCTTTTATTGGCTTAGCCAAAAATGCCGAAAAGCATAACCAAAATGTACACTGCAAACAAATGGCCTGCATTTGCGTTGAGCATTGTGGTTGCGCGTGGTTGTGACTTCGTAGCGTAGCGTAGTATTGAATGTTGCACATACGCCGTGTCATACCATGCACATGCTTTTACAAATACATAAGCACGAGATTTTCTATTTCTGGCCAACTCAATACAAATGAACTCCGACAATTTTCGAACAACAATGATTCATGCTTAAGTATATGAGTTGTATTGTAGAAAACGTCGTTATTTACTAGATTGGATAGTTGTAGTTATAATTCCAATGAGTTTTCGAAGAGCTTAGGGAGCGTACATCCTCATATCGGAAGAATCAGTTATATTGGAATCAGGCGAGATACCCGTTAGCCATTTCGTGTTTACTTTTATATGTCATTTATTATATAAAAAGCAACAAAACACCAAAAGAAAAGTTCAGGGAATGAACATAAACCAAATAACAAAACCACATCGGAGAAGTAGGATAGTAAGGAAAAAGGAAGAGAAAGTAAATAGTAAAAGAAAAAGCCAAACGGAATGGAAACGGAAAATAATGAGCAATGCACAAGGACAGGAAAAAACGAAACGAAATGAGAAATGGAAAATCAAAGGGACGAGGATATATAAAGGATGTATATATAAAGCCGGAAGAGAGGTAGAAAAACCAGAAGTTGCAGTGAACAGAAACGCCTATAGTTTATGTTAACATCTGCGAATACGGTGACGGTTATGGTAACTGTTATGGTAAGCGTGTTTTGGTTTATGATTATGTTTCGGTGATTGTGATGGTGATGTTTTACGGCAACGGTGATGCTACTGTTAATATTATGGCTATGGTGATGGTTGCAGTTTACAGTTACACTGATGGTTTCACCTAAGATTGCGGCTACGGTTTCGATTACGGTAACGGCTACAGTGATGATTACAGTAAGGATTACAACTAATGTTTCAGCTAAGACTCCGGCTATGGTAATAATTACAGATAATATTGCGGTTATCGAAAGCAGTACAAATTTGGGTTACAACTACGATTACGATTACAGTTGAAATTTCGGTTAAGAGTAAGATGACAGTAAACATTTGGTTGCGGTTACGGTTATGGTTCGATTAGTTTAAATATTTTGGCTACAATTATGGTTAGGGTCACATTTAAGATGTCGGTTACATTTACGCTTATAGTAAAACTTGTGGTTACGTTGAGCAGTTAAGTTTACGGTGATGGTTACAATTCAGATTACGTTTAAGTTTACGGTTACATTCACTGTCAAGATAAAAATTACGGCACGATTGTGTTTATTTGTTGCAGATACAACTCTCGTGACATAACATAACCTATTTGCACATCAAGCTTTACGAGTACTTTGTCCCACATCTTGTTTTTCCGTTTTAACCATGCCTAGAGCAGACCATAGGAATAGTCAATTTTTAATCTGTAATGTTGCCGAATCGTGCCAGAACCGGCGGAGGAATTTGAAACACAGATAGCTAATAGTATGGATGAATCTTTAAGCTTTGTTTATTTGAAAATAGGAGAATGTTGCTATAACCCTGGTACTAATTTCGAAACTTTTTATTGCTATAAATCGAAGTATATTGATAAGAATAAAGTACATGGACTTCATAGTGGTCAAGGTGTAAGCAATTTTGGAAAAGAAGGAAGAACCAACTTTATAAATCGTGACATTGTGAGTCTATTTGATCTTCACTAATGATAATTGATATATCCCTCGTACAGTTCCAGGCTTAAGAAACTTGCGAAAATTGGTCGGTACCACACGTTTTCCGCTGGCACACTGATAGATTTTATTTAGCGTTCAGATCGTGCACTACTGTGACTAGCAACTAGGAAGCAAATCTGACTTCTTTTCTGGGCATACTTTGTGACTATTGCGAGTTCATTACGGAAATCTTTTGATCACTTCGATATAATTTCCGAACTGTTCTCGCGACTACTTCTAGATTATTTCAGGACTATTTTGAGATCGTTGCAAAAGCACCTGGAGAACACTCCGCGATCGTTGCTGAAGTATTTTGGAGATCAATCGAATAGTATTTCGGGAGTATCTCTCACAAATTAACTTTGATTGGATAACGGTTGGTTGTACATATATAAAGGAATCGAGATAGATATAGACTTCCATATATCAAAATCATCAGTATCGAAAAAAAATTTTATTGAGCCATGTCCGTCCGTCCGTCCGTTAACAGGATAACTTGAGTAAATTTTGAGGTATCTTGATGAAATTTGATATGTAGGTTCCTGGGCACACATCTCAGATTGCTATTTAAAATGAACGATATCGGACTATAACCACGCCCACTATTTCGATATCGAATATTTCGAAAAACCGAAAAAGTGCTATAATTCATTACCAAAGACGGATAAAGCGATGAGACTTGATAGGTGAGTTGAACTTATGACGGAGAATAGAAAATTAGTAAAATTTTGGACAATGGGCGTGGCACCGCCTACTTTTAAAAGAAGGTAATCTGAAAGTTTTGCAAGCTGTAATTTGGCAGTCGTTGCAGATATCACGATGAAATTTGGCAGGAACATTACTCCTATTACTATATGTATGCTTAATAAAAATTGGCAAAATCGGACGACCAGGCCCACTTAAAACACAATTTTTTTAAGTCAAATTTTAACAAAAATTTAATATCTTTACAGTATATAAGTAAATTATGTCAACATTCAACTCCAGTAATGATATGTTGCAACAAAATACAAAAATAAAAGAAAATTTGAATATGGCGTGGCTCCGCCCTTTTTCATTTAATTTGTCTAGGATACTTTTAATGCCATAAGTTGAACAAAAATTTACCAATCCTTGTGAAATTTGGTAGGGGCTTAGATTCCAAGACGATAACTGTTTTCTGTGAAAAAAGGGCGAAATCGGTTGAAGCCACGCCAGTCTTTATACACAGTCGACCGTCTGTCCTTCCGCCCGTCGTTAACATGATAAGTTGAGCAAAAATCGATATATCTTTACTAAACTCAGTTCACCGCACTTATCTGAGCTCACTTTGTATTGGTATAAAAAATGGTCGAAATCCGACTATGACCACGCCCACTTTTCGATATCGAAAATTACGAAAAATGAAAAAAAATGCCATAATTATATACCAAATACGAAAAAAGGGATGAAACATGGTAATTGAATTGGCGTATTGACGCAAAATATAACTTTAGAAAACAACTTTGTAAAATGGGTGTGACACCTACCATATGAAGTAGAAGAAAATGAAAAAGTTCTGCAGGGCGAATCAAAAGTCCTTGGAATCTTGGCAACAATACTGTTCGTGGTATTACATATGTAATAAATTAGCGGTATCCGACAAATGATGTTCTGGATCACCCTGGTCCACATTTTGGTCTATATCTCAAAAACGCCTTCACATATACAACTAAGGGCCACTACCTTTTAATACCCTAATTAATACCTTTAATTTGATACCCACATCGTACAATGACATTATAGAGTAACCCCTGGTCCACCTTTATGGCGATATCTCGAAAAGGGCGTCCCCTATAGCCTAAGGCCCTACCCCTCTTTTAAATGCTCATTAACACCTTTCGTTTGATACCCAGTATTGTATAAACGCATTCTGAGTCCCTGGTCCACTTTATGGCGATATCTCGAAAAGGCGTCCCCTAGTGAGCTAAGTGCTCACTCCGTTTTAAACACTTGTTTAACACCTGGTGATGGTAGCGCCCGCTATCACACCGTATGGCCCTGGTTCACTCCCGGGCACAAGCACATCAAATTTTAGAAATAGATTTGTCAATTAGAAGAAATTTTTCTAATGCGGGGTCGCCCCTCGGCAGTGTCTAGCAAGCTGCTCCGATTGTATTTCTGCATGGAAAGCTCTCAGTGGAAAACTCATCTGCCTTGCAGATGCCGTCGGAGTCGGCATAAAACATGTAGTCCCGTCCGTGCCATTTGTAGGGACAATCAAGAGGAGCACGACGCCAATTGGAAGAGAAGCTCGGCCTTAGATCTCTTCGGAGGTTATCGCGCCTTACATTTATTTATTTATTAACACCTTTCATTTGATACCGATACAAGAAAACCTTTTCAGGATTAAATCGGGTTTAATTCGGTGTCATTAAGGATTGCTTTCGGACCCATTTCAAGATTATCTGAATATTTTTACATATTTATTTTGGGATTGCCTTAGTTATCATTTAAGGACAATAGTACGGAATATGCTCCAGATTATTTCGCGTTTGTCTGCCACATTCCTTGCGAAAATCTTCGGATTGTTTCTGTGAACGTTTTCTCCAATATTTCGGGAAATTTTACTGATATCCTGGGGCTATTTCAGGGCAACTTGAACAATGCCATTTTATGTATTTTACAATAACGCATTTTTTCTTCGTTTGACCGAAATCGCCTCATCAGAATCTTCAAATACAAGGACGCAATTTTGCAAATTTGAACCCTCACCCTGTAGAGAAAATCTCAAGTCGAAATTTTTGTGAATTTGGAACTTCTACTCGTTCGCCATTTATCTCTTTTTCATGCTTTCAACTGGCGAATTTAGCATGGTGATGTGCTAGACGGTGGAAATTTTCCCCGCTGCATTACCTTTTCTGTAGTTCCGAACTAGATACAAATTTCACTTAAGAACTATTCACTTTTCCATAGTCCCGTATGCGTAGAAATTTACATCTAAGATCTATTC
>JARSSU010022742.1:0-35009 GCA_029619165.1 Eurosta solidaginis
CCATTATGTGCGGTTTAAGCAAATATTTAGTTACAATAGCTATTCCAGATAAGAGCGCAAAACAGTTGCATCTGCAATTTTTGAAAGTTCTATTTTAATTTATGGAATAATGAAATCTATTAAATCAGATTTAGGTATTGAATTTAAAAATGAAATTTTTGCGGAATTGACTAAACTTTTGAAAATTGAGCATAATTTTTCAACACCTTATCATCATGGAACTGTTGGTACTATTGAAAGGAATCATCGTGTATTTAACGAATATTTAAGAGCTTACCTTGACGATTCATTTCCCGAATGGGACGTTTATTTAAAATATTTTACATTTTTGCATAATACAACAACAAGTACTGTTTTTGATAATCTATTTACACCCTTTGAATTAGTATTTCGTAGAAAAGTTACTTTGCCAAATGAGTTAAAGAAGGAAAATATAGATCCAATTTATAATGTTGAAAATTATGCAAAAGAGGTAAAATATCGTATGCAAAAGTCACATATACTTGCAAAAGAATTAATTAATAAACATAAAATTAGAAATAAAAATGTTTACGATAAAACAGCAAAACCTTTGACTATTAATATAAATGATAGAGTTCTAATAAAAAAAGAACCTAGAGATAAACATGCAAAAATATGTATATCAGGGCCCCTACACAATAACAAAAATTGATGGAGTTAATGTAACAGTTCTTGACAGGGATGCACCTTAACCTTAAGCTAATCGTTTATCAAAAAATTTCCACCGTTTCGTTGAAACACTTCGAAATATTATCGATAAAGAAATTATCAAGATAAATTGTATCTCGTTTTTAACCGAAACGAAAAGCTTTCGTTAACGTTAAAAACGTTAACAAAAACGTGATACTTTATGTTTGAATTGTGCTGGCAATGCTATAGCCATGGTGAAGCCGTAACATCGTAACAGCGAGCGGACATACACACAAACTCCATGTAATTTGTTTGTGTAATTCGTTGGTGGTAATGTCAAAAATACTCTGAGAAATATTCGTGCTGTCAAAATTCATGAGAAAAGTTGCAATCAGCTTGGCTGATGCTTTCACCTTTAATGACTCCGCCCTCAATCAGCTTAGTCAGCATAGTTTGAAATTAATAATCAACATAAACGATTTGATTTCGTTTTGATATGGCAGAAAACGAAACAAAATCATTTCGTTAATTTGACGTTCTTAACGTTAATAAACGAAACGAAATGACTTTGTTTCGTTTATTAACGTTAATTATTGTAACAAAATGATATCGGTTCGTTGGTTAAGCATGCCTGGTTCTTGATGACAAAAATAAGAAAAGGAAAATAGTTCATAAGAATAGACTATATAAAATAAAATAAATATTTATATATGTACTTGTAAAATAAAATATTTTAAATTAACTTTAGTTAGATTTAGTTTTAAATTAGCAAAATCAAAAGTTAATTTATTGAAACACAATTTAATTTATAATCTAATAATTTAGTGACTAATGTCTAGAATATAAGCTATTAATTATTAGTAATAATTTCATTTAATTTATTAATTTTTAATATTGATATACACTTAATTATTAGCAATAACTTAATTATTAGCAATAAATGAATTATTAGTATTAACTTTATTATTAGTAGAAATTTAAAATAGTAATAACTTTATAAGTTAGTTAATAAGATTTTCAACTAATTTTTTTGGTTAATTTGCATTTTTATAGGCAAGAAGGATATGGCAAAACTGATCATTTTGTCACATCCTTCTTTTCAAAAGGAGGGTGATATAATACACTTCCACCATGCGCACTTGTGGGTTTTGAGCTTAGTATGCAATTGAAAATATTTGGATTTTTCAAATGCATAGTAGGCGAGGTGAAAAAATAATTTGATGAGTTTTGTGGAGTTTTGGAATTTGAATTTGATGTGATCGAACGGAAATAGGCGTGTTCATCTTATAAGCAAATTAACTAACAAATTTTAAAAACATATTTTATTTGTTAAATAAAATATTAATATAAACATTTACTAAAAATACGTGTGTGTGTTATTCAATTAAACGTAATATGTGTGTGTATTGGTGCATAAATGCACGTAAGAAGACATTCCTTTTATGGAGTCTTCATAGGTTCAAAGAGCGGGTACTCTGTTTGCTATTACCAGCTAGTCTTCAGCGAATGAGGGTGGGAGCTTGCTCATTCACTGGCTTTTTTTCGGCTTCACATAAAAATGTCAAACAGAGATTTAAAAAATATGTATTTGGGCTAAAAAGGGTTACATTTGCTAAAAATTAAACTTGCCTAAACCTTACCAGATCCTACAAACACAAAGTTACCAACCTGCCTATCGCCGTCGTCATACCATTTTCCTGGGTTAAACCCTTCCGGCCGCGCCTTGGAAGGCTGAAGGTGTGTTGCCCTTCCGTCATAACCCACCCAACCTGCTAAGAAATCATATACGTTTGCTCTTTTTAGCCCAAAAGAATACCTACCATTGCCTCAGCAAGCACTATAAAAAAAAGATTTACACCATCAATCCATTTTAAAATTCTCAACTTAAATTTATTACAAAAATGAATTTCCGATCCTGATTTCATTCTACACAACTTACTACTCAATATACATAGAGATGGAAAGGCGTAATGCCCAATTGGTTATATATTGTAACGAATTTAGTGAAACTCCGCTTATTTTACACCTTCTACTAACGTTTCGTATCGCTAAATGTTGAATAAATAACTCCAATATTCAATAATGCGGCCGCCGTGGTGTGATGGTAGCGTGCTCCGCCTATCACACCGAAGATCCTGGGTTCACCGCCCCGGAAAAAGCAACATCAAAAACTTTAGTACAGGTTTTTTCAATTAGAAGAAAATTGTTCTAAGCGGGGTCGCCCCTCGGCAGTGTTTGGCAAGCACTCCGAGTGTATTTCTGCCATGAAAAGCTCTCAGTGAAAACTCATCTGCCTTGCAGATGCCGTTCGGAGTCGGCATAAAACAAGTTGGTCCCATCCCGCCAATTTGTAGGAAAAAAATTGGAGCACGAAGCAAATTGGAAGAGAAGCTCGGCCTTAGATCTCTTCGGAGGTTATCGCGCCTTATATTTATTTATTATATTTATTCAATAATGCAAAATGGTCTTTATTAGACTACTTTTAAAGTACTTCACAATAACACTTATACTTCGCAACCAATGGCGTGCTTAAATCAAACTGATTCCTTACTACCTGCTTGTGCTAATTTTATACTCTCTGCCCAAGTGTCTAGACGTTTCTTCTTCTAGAATTCTCTACCTGTTCACCAGCCCTACGCGCGCGTATTTGTAGTGTGTAACCATATGCGTGTGTATATGTGAGTACTACTTCGCTGATGATGATATGCGTTTGTGAGTATCTCTCTGCTGCTTGTATGTATGTGTGTACATGATGATTAATGTGTTTATGTAGCTTGCTTTAAGGTTTTTGTGTTGTGCACTTATCTAGTGATGTGAATATTCGTCACAATATGGAAAAAATGGGTAAATACCTAAATATTTACCCAAAAGAAGGGTAAAAATAATCTTTTGGTAAATATGGGAAAGAAACACACAAATTCAGTCAAATGTACCCGATTTGTAATGTATTGGTGGGTAGTTATCCATTGCGCTATCGGTTGAATTAGTTTTATCCAGGGTTTTTAATATATCTTTACCCGATTATGCAGTTGCCCAAATTTTAGTTAACGCAGTAAAAATTTTAAGTCAAAAAAGAGGCCGAAACCAATGTATTTCCCTTCCTGCTATAGATCCTATATGATGCTTTTAAAGTATATCATTTGAGCCTAAATAAGAGTCCGACATGAGTGTTTAAGGCGTTTAAATAGCTCACATTATACTCTACTGGGAACACGTTCCGGCATCATTATAAACTCCGATTATATGACATCTATTTGGCCTGTTTATTAGGCATTATCAGCGCTTATTGGGGCATATATAGTTCGGCACACCAGGGAAGAACGTGGCAGCTTTGCTTACTTACTTACTTAATTGGCGCTTAACCGTCTAAACGGTTATGGCCGTCCAACAAGGCGCGCCAGTCGCTCCTTCGCTCCGCCAACCGGCGCCAATTGGTCACACCAAGGGAGTTTAAATCGTTTTCCACCTGGTCCTTCCAACGGAGTGGGGGCCGCCCTCTACCTCTGATTCCATAGGCGGGTTCCGATAGAAACACTTTCTTGGCCGTAGCATCATCTTTCATTGGCATAACATGGCCTAGCCAGCGCAGCCGCTGCACTTTAATTCGCTGGACTATGTTGATGTCTGCGTATAGCTCGTACAGCTCATCATTAAATCTTCTTCGGTACTCGCCATCGCCAACGCGTAGAGGTCCATAAATCTTTCGAAGAAACTTTTCTCTCGAACACTCCCAAAGCCGCTTCATCTGCTGTTGTCATGGTCCATGCTTCTGCCCCATATAGCAGGACGGGTACGATAAGTGACTTGTAGAGTATGATTTTCGTTCGCCGAGAGAGGACTTTACTTTTCAATTGCCTACCTAGTCCAAAGTAGCATTTATTGGCAAGATTGATTCTTCGCTGGATTTCAGTGCTGATGTTGATGCTGGTTCCCAAATAAACGAAGTCTTTTACTATTTCGAAATTATGGCTGCCAACAGTAGCGTGGTTGCCAAGGCGCATATGCGCTGACTCTTTGCTACATAACAGCAGGTACTTCGTTTTGTCCTCATTCACCATCAACCCATCTTTACCGCTTCTTTTTCCAGTTTGGAGTAAGCAGACCTAACAGCGCGGGTGTTTAGGCCGATGATGGTGGCAGCTTTGCGGTCACATTAAAAATGCCGAGAAGCATCCATGAGCAGAAAAACGTCGATGCTTATACAAAAAAAGAATAGCAAGAGTAACAATAATGTACAAATGTAATTAATTTTGTATATATGGTAGCTGGTCAATTGAATTCAATATTATGTATATAAATAGGCTATATCGGACCACAAATTTGCTTTAGTACAAAGTAAATGACAAACTCCACTATTTCGGTAATTCATTTTGTATTAAAATGGAAAATTGTTGTAACAAAATATCAATATTTGTTCCAAACTCGCAGATAATTGATCATTTTTGCATGCTAGGTTAGGAGCTTTTAGGCCGCTAAATAGAAACGTGCGTTGTTTAAATTTTTCCCAAATTATTAAATAAATACTAATTTCATTTCTATCTTACCCTTATGAGAGATTTATCACAACAATTTTCTCCCTATGTTTTGCGGTCAAAAATTCTGCTTTAAAGACCTGAAATAGTGTCATTAAAAACACAAAATTAGCAGTATATGAAGCCAATAAGGCTCATATATGATATCGGATGGAGGCCTATGTAAGACTTACATTAGAGGCAGAATATGAGCGTGCTAGAATTCATATAACATTCACTTCAGGCTCCTAAATGAGTTCATAACGAGTGCAAACGATCCAAACTTTGGACTCCTTTCAAACTAATTGTTGACTCCGAGTGTTTGCTGGGTTGTTTCTTTAAAATCAAAAGGAATTTTTTTAGTTTCAAATGACGTATACATTTAATTGCTGAATTGTAATTCCAAGCAGCCTCAGCCTCGATTCAAATGATTTTTAAATATCCAAAAAAGATACAAAAAAGGAATATTTCGGGTATTTCCCGGTATTTACCCATAAAAATGGTAAATACCCGGTACAATCCCATCTCTAAATATACACCTATATACATTTTTAACCTAATATTTCAAATTCGGAGTTTGAAAATTTAAAGTATTTAACTGTTCATATTAGTTAAAACGCCAAAACTGGCAGAATAAAGCTAGCTAGCAAGCTTTCTTTTAACTGTAGTTTAAATTCGCACTGAAAAATCGTTTGGTTTGTAAAGGTCGATTTATGGTCACTTTATATAAAATATATGATTATAACACCATTATTCACTTGACGAATGCTTTTGAAATTCAACAGCAGACCCGACCCCAGCCGTTAATTTGGAACCAACGGTATAAACGTGTATAGTATTGTAACGAATTTAAACACAAATCTTGATAATTCTGCAACTTCTGTTATCGTTTGAATCACTGAACTGTCGAATAGATAACTCAAATTTTCAGTTTGTCACAATGTTCTCTATTTACAACACTACCATGGTAGCAGTACTTCACAATTTTATTACTCGTGTTCTTCACTAATAGCGTTTAAAAAACAACTGCTTTCTTCAACTGCGAGTTTCGGAAAAACTGGCATTTATTGACGTATTACTTCGCCGACTCATGGTGGACGAGGCTGAGGGCCCGTTTATATTCGTCAGGTTCAAACGCCTGTGTTCTCATGCGCCGCATTTCTTCATAGTGCTGCGTAGATTACTCATTATGCCCCTGGAAGGCGGGGCCTCCTCTACCGATATGCTAGGATGCCTCGGTTTCTAAGCATTTAACTTTTTCGCTACTATAGGGACACTGTTATCCCACAGCATGTTCAGTTTACCCTGAAACTTGCATTTTTCATTTGAAACTCAACGAAAAAGCCCATTCAGTAGCTGTAAGCATAGTTACAATTTATCGTTAGCCCCTATTGTATACAATTTACGCGTGAATTTCATAAAATATTTGCCCTAATACTGGTAAGTGGAAATATATTGTGACGAATGTTAACATCACTAGGCTGTTAGTAAATAGTCACGTAACAACAAAAACATGAAGCAGCTTCCCAAGGCAGCCTGTTCTATGTACCGGAGCGACTCGGGATTTTTCCCGACCAAGGACTGTCATTTCAGTGTAACCCTATTTATTTGTTGCGTCCTTGGTCGCACCTATTGGATGGGGCGAAGCACTGCTACAACAACAACAACAGCCACTCTTATGTACATGTACACACTAAAGCTAGCTACACTGGTGTACATCAACACACCAATCATCATTATCCACATGCATAGAAGGCGACGAAGAGATAACTCACTCACGGACAAGTAGTCATCAGTCGAAGTTGTTACTCACACATACACACGCATATAGCTCAATTACCAAGCAGGAGATACATGAGTTCTAGAAGGCTAAACGTCTAGACCTTAGTAGAAATATTCAGATGAGGCAACAGAGAGGATAAAAGTAGCGCAACCTGAGGAATGAATAAACAGTTTTGATTTAAACAAGCTATTGGTTGTGAAGTACTATCCCAAAGTAATCTAAATAAAGACAGATTGCAATACTGAATATTGGAGTGAGACATTCAACATTTTAGCGATTCGAACGTTAGCAGAAGGTGCATAATATCAGAATTTGTTACAATTGGTGTCAGAAGAGGAATTGTTGAATAAATTCCAGAGGATAACAAGGACATGGTCAAGTTGAGTGAATTGAAGATTCATCAACTAAAAAGGAGTAGAAAAAAAATTATCGTTCTCTCGCCGCGTACGGACGTGTTTTTAATCGCTCTCTTATTTCTCATCTTCTTATATTTTCTTTCGTTTTAAATTGCCAAAATGGATGAATTTTGCGGAAAGTGTAATAAACAATTTTCCAGAACTGGTGACAATAGTCTAGTGCCGTGTAATGGGTTTTGTAAGAGGATTTTCCACAGAGCCTGTTGGGACATCTCTGACTAAGAAGTAAAGCTAATCAAGTCTAACCCGCATTTCCTTTACTTCTGTAAGAAGTGTGTTAACATGCCGGACAAGCTCGCTTATATTTTGAATGGTATTCTAGTGGCTAAACAACACGGTTTTTGCCTAATTACAAGTGCTGTGAGAAAAAAATTCGATGATTTAAAAAATCAGATAATGAACTCTTTGAAGCCAACAACAACTTAAATGTTGCTCAGATATATGGTTGTCTGAGTGCCAGAAATAGTGCGCTATTTATTTCTGTCTCCCCATAGTGCATCCAACAACTACGATATAATCCAAAGCAACCTTATTGAATTTCCCGCTACCCCGCTTGGCACGGAGTTCACTAATTCTCCTCTCTGTAATCACACAGTTAATGCTTCGTCAACTGCACCTACTACTACTCTTACATCTAAACCTAAAACTGTTGCTATTACTCAGAGGCACACATCAAAAAACTCTCTCTACTAGTTCTACTACAAAGAAAACTTCTTCACCTACATCTACATCTACATCTACATCTTCATCTAAAAACACCTCATCTTCTAAAGTTTCACATTCGTCCGAAACTACATCTACATCTGGATCTACTTCTACATCTAAAATTGGATCTACACCATCCTCATCTAAATCCACTAAAGCCGAAACTATCACACATAAAACTAAATCAAATGTGCCCTCTGATAATGCCAATAAGTCTAATGCTCAAAAGGTTGTCAACAATGTGACAAATACGAATGCAATGTCGCGATCTGCTGGCACTTTATCGTATGCTGATGCTGCAGCTAGCGCAGTTAATGCAAATGAGCCGTCTGTTGATGTTTCTGACAGACCATTGTAAATCTTACCAAAGTAGCGCAACTAACAGCTGATCGGTGAAAATTCGCACATTCACACGCACAGTTGTCGACCCAGTTTCAAAAAAAACTTTAGATTATTTAGCTCAATTTTAAAGTGAGATAATCCTTACGAATTTATGTATATAGAATATATAAGGCGTTTTTGTTGTTACTAAAACAATATTTTATTTATATTAAAGCTTTTATCATTTTTTTTTACCTTCAAAAACTCCGAACACCATTCGTTCATTATCTGTCATTCGACTGCCTATTGCACTGCCTTCCACTCTATTCGCAACATAACCCCAATTTAAGCAGCCAAACCATGATGTAATAAAGCCAGGTGTTCTATGTAGTGACAGCTCATTCTGAAGACTCCCACATAATACGAATTATGAGAGAAAGGGGAAGAACAGAAGAGGCCGTTTTATAAAATAGTATTAAATTTGATACTTTTTTGAATAAAAGCATTAAATCCTTGATGGTAACGAAAATGGATTTTTTTTAGTGTTTAGATTAAAATATAACTTACATTAATCTTAAAACTTAAAATTTTTCCTTTTTGTATATTTATATTCAGTACTACTCTGAATCGCTTCAACCGATTTGGATGAAATTCGGTATATGAATAATGTACTATTTATATATGTAATACTCCTATATTTCTAGTAAAATATGCTCACGATGAGCTTGAAGGAGACTGATAATTAAATGCTTCATATCCGTAACAAGATTTGAAATATAAAATGGGATATGTTCGAGCGGTTTTCTACATGTATGCCATATCTTCCTATTTACTTTCAAAATCGACATAAGTAACTTGCACGACAATTTTGAATTTTAAAATTAAGACTATGTTCAACTGTGAAGGAGTCATTTCATTCACACTGCACAACAACGACTAGCGCTTTCAAATTTTTTTTCATTGAACTCATTTGTAAAAAAATATAGAAAATGCTGGATTTGGTATGCCACGTCGATTTATAGAAAAATTCGAAAAATATCTCTTGTTATTAGCAGGGACGGAAAATAATTATTATTTATTTTCGGAGGCGAAAAAGTCCGGGTCAAAAAATTGTCCTAGGTGAAAATGTTTGAGTTCTCAGGTATCCCTATAGCAATATCATGTCGAATCATGCATCCTTTTTATTTTTCGAACTTATTCCATAAAAGTCCACATATAAAAGTAAAATCTGTATTTTTATTTTTTGAGTCCGATAGAACTAGTTAAACTCGGCCTTTAAAAATAAAAGTCCGGAAATAAAAGTTAAATCCGGACTTTTATTTTTTAAGGCCAAAATAAGTCCGGCTTGATAACAAAGAAACGGCTTATCGGAATTAAAATTTTTTTATTTCGGTTAAGCCGTTTCTTTGTTATCATGCCGGCCTTTTATTTTGGACTTAAAAAATAAAAGTCAGGATTTAACTTTTATTTCCGCACTTTTATTTTTAAACGTCCGATTTTAACTAGTTCTATCGGACTCAGGTAATAAAAATCCCAAAAAAAATTTTATATTGATTCAAATATATTAAAGGCCAAAATTAATAGTTTTGCAAGGAATTATATTATAAAAGGAATAACAGTTTCCGCCCCTGGTTATTAGAGTTTAAACTCTGTCGCCCGGTTTTTTCAGTGCGACTTTGAGTTAAATAGGGTTTAGCATTGTCACTTTGGCCCTTTAACTTAAAGGAACAGTAAAATTCTAATGCCTAGGACCAAAACAGTAAAGTTAGATAGAAAGCAGTTCTCTGCCGAAGCTGCCCAGCCCTGCTCTAAAGTGAGATCGACTGTTTTAATAGGAGTTTGTGTGTTATCTACAAAATAGTCTAAGAAGTTCAGTGACTTTTAATTTTTCAACTATTTTAGTTAAAAATTTTCGATTTATATATTTAAGTTGTCCTTTAAAATAATATTTACAATTATATTAATTATATATTATTTATTATTATTTATATTAGAGGTGTCAAAAGACGCGATTGATTCCAGGACCACGAATCCGAAAGCGGAAATTAGAAATTTTATTTCTCTTCGGAGATAATTGCAAACAAAATCGAAAATTTTCATGTGGTTGTTGTAATTTTGGTTGTACCCACAAGAAAAACTGTGGGTAAAAGTGTTTTGCGCGGATATAGTTTTGGTCTCCAAACCGGTGTTGGACCAACACAGGGTAATTTTTTATAAGCGCGGCCGAAGGCCGCCAATGCAGAAAGGTGTTCTGCGCAAAAATACTATGGATCCCACTCCCGGTTTCGGAGCGCTCCGGGGCCATTTTTCGGTTTATCTTTTCAAAGAAATAAAATTCTTAATTTCCGCTTTCAGATTCGTGGTCCTGGGATCAAGACGCCTCTTTTGACTCCTGATATTTTCGGAAGAGTTTTAGCAGTTGTACCCTAAGGTAAACAATTACCCAATTTACGTACGACTAAGCTTCGTCATTTGCTTCGTCGTTACTTTCTGCTGTGATAGTTTCTGGTACCAATATATACTTCATATTCAGATCTGTTCACCTCAGTGGCATTGTTTGGCATATACATTAGATAGATAGATAGATAATTAATTGAGGATCGCACTGCGACCATTGGTCTATTGTGCCCTCAACTGCTTCACAACACCTCATCCAAGCCGACATCTCTGATGAACCCTAGCAGTTCACCTGGCTTGAGGGATTTGATGTGAGAATGCTCCGGCCATGGTGAGCCCATAAACTTAGCTCTACGTCTTGAGATTGCATCACACTCCAAGAGGATATGGTCCGCCGTCTCCGCTGATCGATCACAAAATCGGCATGTGTTGTTCGATATTATACCCAGCCTTTGCATGTGACTGTTCAGTCTACAGTGTCCTGTAAGAATAGCTGTTAGAATTCTTAGGTTATTTTTCGAGAGGCCTATAAATGCCCTGTATCGAGTTGTGCAGTAACCCCCTAACAGTAGCTTAGATTGCCTCAGGCCTGGCATATTACGCCAGTGTTTTTCCCTGTTTTCCTTTTCTTCTGCCAATAGATGCCCCCTAATTTCCTGCGGGCCTACTGGCAGGAACGGCTCAGGACCAATAGGTCGTATCGTTGCTGCCTCTCTGGCCAGGCTGTCCGCCTGCTCGTTTCCCTCGACTCCCCTGTGCCCAGGAACCCAGGCCAACAGTAGTTCATTGTGTGCTCCTAGTTGATTCAGCCTTTCCACGCACTCAAGGACTAGTGCTGATTTTATTTCAAATGCCGAGATGGCCTTGAGGGCGGCCTGGCTGTCACTGAGTATGGCAATTTTCTCATTGGAGTATTTTCGCTGAAGGCATATACATTACTCTATGCGAAGGATGTACTTTGCCTAGTAAAATTTTGTCTTTATATGTAGCACGTGAAACGTATGTTTCACCTAATTCCGAATAACCACCGACC
The DNA here is from genome assembly GCA_029619165.1 of Eurosta solidaginis. Taxonomy (NCBI): domain Eukaryota; kingdom Metazoa; phylum Arthropoda; class Insecta; order Diptera; family Tephritidae; genus Eurosta; species Eurosta solidaginis. The sequence continues at coordinate 11,818 of JARSSU010022742.1, forward strand.
ACAGCTCCACAGGTACATGTCCATTTAAATCGGCCACCCATTTATCTTTGAAATTATTTAGTAACTCGACGTTTTGACTAAAACATTACTGCTATGTGAAGTGTGTCCGACACCTTTTGCCGATGCATAGGCGGCAGGCAATAGATCTCGAAAATAGACACGTGCTGCATATGTTGGATTACCATCTGAATCTGTTCCAGTTTGTACAGCAACAGATGGTTCAGGTGGGGCCATTGGTACATTTCTAGATCCATTTAATTCTAATTCGAAAAGTGGTGTCCACATCGGCATATTGGTATATGTACATATCAGCCGCATCGGAATGATATATGTAATTTCTTATCCAACTCTGACCGTTCTCCGTAGGGTGCACCCGGTTGCGTGTGCATGGTCGTCTACATTCTGGACAATATTTTCGATGATTTAATGCCGCGAACAAGCAACGATTGGGAAATAAATGACCACGGGTTACTGAATATATTCGATCGGTTTTCTCATAGAACTAAAAAAAATGGCAAATTTAAATGTTTTTGTTGAAAAAATAATGATTTTTTTGAGAATTGTCACTAGTTTGAGCTATAGAAAAGTCAACACAAAATAGAATTGGAGAAAAAAAGTGATGCTGTTGCATACTTTTCCAGGAAAGTTGATTTGTATGGGTTTTACTACAATTTTTCCTCTGAATGAAAAAGCAGTTTCGCAAAGAGGCAAATTGAGTTTGAGAGTGGGAGTTCAAGATGGCGGATTAGAAAGAGAAGCTGCCATCGTCAGTCACCTTGTAATTACATCATGAGCCAAACTATATAGTAAACAATGTGACAGACAACGAAAGAGTGCATCAAAAGAAATTACGCAAAAATCGCGTCTTGTTGTTAGTGGTAGCAATGACAATGCTGAATTAGATGTATTTGTCAAGTATTGTCAAATACATCTCTGATCACTTTGATATGCTCCTTCCAATGTCGCTTGTTTTAAATAAGTAAAGAGAGATGTCGACATCAACTCTTTAGTGAGAGTCTCTTTTAATGTTCGAGTGATTGAAAATGAATATAGCAAACTTTGCAACGCTTCTCTTTGGCCCAGTAAACCCTTCCGTTTTTTTTTCGAAAATACGTAGAAATGGTATGGCTTGAAGGTTTAATGTGGCCATATAAATCGTTCACGAGATGGTCGGGCTAGCACCTTAATGGAGCAAAGGACCATCACATCGATAACACCCCCCAAAGCCTTCGGGGAGTAACCTTATCGCTACAACAACAACAACGTCCAGTGGTACTGCCTGAGTATGCTTATCATCCAGCACTTTCAATAATAAAACTCGATCGATTGGGTTTTCCATCATGGAAGGAAGAACGTAAACCGTTGTGTTTAACAATTACTTGTCTAAATTCATCAAGGTATCTTCTGGAGCTCCACAGGGCAGTCACCTTAGTCCAGTGTTGTTCCTGCTCTTCATTAATGACCTCCCAAATGTTTTGAAGCGCTGCATACCGCTGATGTACGCTGACGATGTCAAACTGGTTATGCCCATTCGCTCACCTGAAGATAGGGCATTTCTTCAATCGGATCTGAATAACCTAGTTGAGTGGTGTGATGTGAACGTCATGCCACTAAACTTACCGAAGTAAAAGTTTATTTGTTATACGAGGAAATGTTTTAAATCCCATCATAGGCGATTATATCATTAAGCAAGTCACAAACTTTACTGATGTTGGCGTTATACTGGACCCCAAACTGGACTTCAAATTACATATCGAATAGTGTGTGAATAGGGCTAGAGGGACTTTGGCTTTCGCAAAAAGGTGGTCAAGGGAATTCAATGACCCCCATGCCACTAAAACTATTTTTCTATCGTTAGTAAGACCTATATTGGAATATGCTTCCATTATCAGATTCATAGCGAAAAATTGGAATCGGTCCAAAAGCAATTTTTGCTTTAAATCATTTGCCCTGTGATCCATCAAGGAATCTACCGCCCTACTGCAGCCGGTTAAAACTTTTACAGCTGCCTTCACTACAAAGCCGTAGGGAGATGCTTGGCGTTGTATTCATGGTAAAACTATTAAGAGGGATGATAAACAGTCCATTTCTGCTTGGCAAGATGATGTTTAATGTCCCTTTTAGGCCCTCTCGGTATTTCCAACCGCTATATTTAATTATATGTAGATCGAGTTTTGAAATGCATGAACCTCTTCGTTGTCTGTGTCAAGATTTCAATAATCACTGCAATAATATTGATACTTATGACACACTTTACAGTATAAAAAAATATATACTCACTGCCTTGAACTCATAACTGTTTCAAAATTAACATGTTAAACTAAATCTGTTACCAGCTCCAGTTGGCTGCTCCAGTTGCGGCTGTCCGGTGAGGACGAGCTGTTAAGGTTTCAGCTCTGACCGACCCACACACAAAGGTTGCCCAGATCAACCTGCACCATGCTAAAGCTGCTTCGGCAGTAATAGCACGCAGGTTCGCCTCGGAAGATCTGGGCATAGCACTCATCCAAGAACCTTGGGTGTATAAGGGTCAGGTGAGAGGACTAAAAGAGAGAAATAATAAGGTAATTTGGGATCTTTCTCAGGAAAGACCAAGAGCGTGTGTAGTGCTTAACAATTCCATTAACTACTTTTGCATTACAGAGTTTATGAGTCAAGACCTCGTAGCAGTTCAGGCGGTGATGGAAATACAGGGAGAGCCAAGGAACATCGTCTTCGCAGCGGCCTATTTTGCGGGAGATAACCACGAGGTCCCTCCAGAGGGTGTGAAGAAACTGACGGAATATTGCAGACGGGCAAAATTACCGTTAATTATGGGATGCGACGCCAATGCGCACCACGAGGTATGGAACAGCTCAGACACCAATTCAAGGGGTGAGTCCGTTCTTGAATTTATTATTAGTAATGACCTAAGTATATACAACGTTGGGAATTCACCAACCTTCATCACTAGGTCTAGAGAGGAAGTCCTGGATATAACCCTGGGTAACGATCTGGCTGATGAGCTGGTCTCGGGATGGGGGGTTTCCTCTGAACCCTCCATGTCGGACCATCTTATTATCCAGTTTGTCATCGGGGCTATACCTCTAGAAGGACCACCAAAGCGAAATCCCAGGAACACAAACTGGGATATGTTTAGAAATACAATACAGGAAAATCTTGCCACTATAGAGAATAGGAACAGAGGAACAAGTTATATGGAATTAGAGATCAGGGTTAACAACTTCAACAGTGTGATTATTGAAGCGTATAACTCTAGCTGTCGTGAATCAAAGGGCCCAGGGAGTAAAACCCCCTGGTGGTCGAGGAAGCTCTCGGAAATGAGGAAAACCGTGCGCAAACTCTTCAACCAAGCGAGACGCACGGGAAACTGGGAGCAGTACACAGCAAATCTAACAACATATAACAAAGAGATTAGGAAAGCTAAAAGAGAGAGCTTCAGGAAATTTTGCGAGGGCATAACAGAAGTTCCAGAGGCAGCAAGGCTTCATAAAGCCCTAGCCAAGGACCAAAGGGAGACGCGATTATCGATGAAACTCCCCGATGGAACCTATACAAGGACAGAGGAGGAAAGAGCACATGCCCTGCTTGCAGCGCACTTCCCGGACGCATCCTCGGAAACCTCGCCGGAGGAGGTTCGAGAGGTAAGACCGACACCCACAGATTGGAACCTCGCCAAAGAACTCTTCAGCGACAGCACAGTTAAGTGGGCAGTAAGGTCTTTCCAGAGCTACAAATCTCCGGGAGTGGATGGCATATATCCAGCCTTTCTGCAGCAGGGAGAGGAATTGATCCCACACCTGGCCAGGATTATGAGGGATAGCCTCGCACTGGCATACATCCCAACAGTGTGGAGAAGAGCAAAAGTGGTCTTTATACCTAAAGTGGCAAAAAAGGACTACTCTAGCCCAAAGTCCTTTAGGCCTATAAGCCTGACATCCTTTGCTCTGAAAGCAATGGAGAAAATTGTAGACCACGAGATCAGATCAAAGGTTCTCGATAGAATGCCACTACATCGAGATCAGCATGCATATAGGACAGGCAGGTCGACAGAAACTGCATTGTATCAACTGTCCACAGAAATCCAAAGTGCGTTCGAGTGCGGGGAGATAACGCTATGCGCATTTTTGGACATAGAGGGGGCTTTCGACAACACGACACACGAAAGTGTGAATCGGGCACTCGAGAGAAGAGAGATACAACGTCCAATCCGTATGTGGATAAACGCCTTATTGCGTACGAGGACTGCCGAAACCTCAAGTGGGGACGGTACAGTAGAGATCAAAACAACGAAAGGATGTCCGCAAGGGGGCGTCCTGTCACCCCTGCTGTGGAGCCTGGTAGTAGATGAACTTCTACAGAGGCTCTCAGAAAACGGAATCCGATGTCAGGGGTACGCGGATGATATTGTTATCATTGTAAGGGGCAAATTTGAGAGCACCCTTTGCGACATAATGCAAAGGGCATTGAGGCTAACGAAAGAATGGTGTAATGAGGTAGGGCTAAGTATCAACCCTAACAAGACATCCATTGTGCCCTTCACCAGGAAAAGAAAACTGGAAGGGATTAGGCAAATCACAATGGAGGGAGTACAGATGGAGTACACGACTGAGGTGAAATACTTGGGAGTCACGTTTGACTCTAAGCTCTTATGGAGGAAACACGTCGACAATACCATATCAAAGGCTACAAGAGCAATAATGGTGTGCAGACGTATTGCAGGAAGATCCTGGGGATGCAGCCCAAAGATCCTAAGATGGATGTACACTATGATAGTGAGACCTATCATAGTGTACGGAGCAGTTGCGTGGGCATCAAGGACAACCATGGTGACCGTACAAAAATCACTCACGAAGCTTCAACGCTTAGCGTGTGTCTGCATTACGGGAGCTATGCGAACATGCCCGACGGCAGCAATAGAGGTGCTGATTGAGTTAACGCCTCTACATATAATAATTGAGCAGGCAGCCAGGAGAACTTTAGTAAACATAGCTAAAGAGGGATATGGAAGAGGCAAAGTGATACAGTCACGGAGCATGGCGAAGCTGCAGGAGCAGATTCCACTTATCCAACTTCCCAGAGATGATACGAGGAAGATAATTAAGTTTGAGAAGCGCTTCAAAATAGAGCTGGGGAACAAATGTACGTGGGACACTTCCAGGATTGAAGCGCTTCACCAGGAACACACCATAATATGGTACACCGATGGCTCGAAGACACCGGAGGGCATAGGAGCGGGGATCGTCGGCCCCCGAACCAAAATATCCCTACCACTCGGAAAATATCCGAGCATCTTCCAAGCCGAAGTTGTTGCCATAAGCCGGTGTGCAGAGATAAACTTACAGCGGGGATATACCAACGAGAAAATCGCTATACTCAGCGACAGTCAAGCTGCACTCAAGGCATTATCATCAGTTGAGATTAAATCATCAACAGTCCTTGAGTGCGTAGAGAGGTTAAACAGTCTAGGAGTTAATAACACCATCAGTCTAGCATGGGTACCTGGACACAGGGGAGTGGATGGTAACGAGCGAGCGGACGAGCTTGCCAGGTTGGCAGCGGCCGGAAAGCCAATAGGTCCCGAGCCTATGGTCCCAATAGGGTCACATACAATAAGGGAGGAATTTAGACAAAAGGAGGCGTGCCTCAGAGAACAACACTGGCGTGAAAGTCCAGGACTTCGGCAGGCAAAGGCACTAATAGGAGGGTACAATTCAAAGCGATATAAGGCTATGATTAATCTCCCAAAAATTAGCCTTAGGATTTTAACAGGTATACTCACAGGTCACTGTAGGCTAAAGAGCCATATGCATAAATTGGGTATATCGGCTAGTAGCCTCTGTCGATTCTGTGATGCCGAAGATGAGTCTGCAGAACACATCCTGAAGGAATGTGATGCAGTCGCGAGACGAAGGCTTAGGATCCTAGGATCATCCAAATTAGAAAATAGTCACATACATTCTCTGAAGCCAAGAACCATTCTGGATTTTATCAGAGAACTCGGCTTGGATGAAGTGTTGTAAAGAGAATGAGGGCACAATAGACCAATAGGTCGCAGTGCTTAACCTCACAACATCTATCTATCTATCTACCAGCTCCAGTTACTTTGGGCGAGTGGCTTGGAATCCCGTCCTTTCCAACCTCCCACACATAGCAGCACTACTTGTTGTGTGTTAAATATATATCAACTGTTCGAAATCACGTCCATTCCGCCAACTGGTTTAATAATATATATACATATCTTATAATATAATTTTGCTCACTATGTATGCGTCTGTAATTTATTCTGTAATCCGTAATTATATTTAGTCTGATTAATTGAAAATTTGTAGACTAATAAATAAATAATATAAAAAGAAAAAAGCCCGTGGATTGAATACTACCGGCAATAAATCCGAACTTCAGGCACGACTAAGGGAAGCTATGGAATTGGAAGGAATCGACGTTGATGAACACACCTTTCATCCTGATATGGAAGAGGCAACAACTAATATGGAAGAGAAAAACGAAACATCGTAGACTGTTACCAGCACAGACTTGAACATGATATTTTCTGCAATATTTGCACAAACATCGACAGTAACATCCAGATTGAAGCCCAGGAAAGACAAATGTCATCTCAACTGGAAGAACAGAAAACATATATGGCAACTCAACTGAAAGAGCAAGAGACACGCATAACAGTACAACTTGAAGCGCAAGAGGAGCGTATATCATCAAAACTCGAAGCGCGTATGGACGAGAAAATAATGCAGTTTGCGAAAAAAATCGAGGCTGAGGTGGATGCTTTGAGAGGACGTATCCAGGAGTTGCAACCTAATCGCCCAGCAGTTTAAGCGAGAAATCCAAAGGAAAAAACACCATCTTTTGACGGTTCTGTTCCTTTCCAGGTCTTTAAGCTACAGTTCGAGAAGACGTCAGCAGTGAACAACTGGAATGCGGAAGATAAAGTTGCTGCACTGTTCATGGCATTGAAGGGCCTGCAGCTGAGATCTTACAGACCATTCCCGAGGGCGAACGGAACTAATATGAAGCATTGATGGGCGCTCTAGACAGGCGATACGGAACCGAGCACAGGGGACAGATATACCAAAAGGAGTTACTGAAACGCTTCCAGAGAGCTGGTGAAACATTGCAAGAGTTTGCGTCGGATGTTGAAAGGCTGGCACATTTAGCGAATGCTGACGTGCCCGTGGAATACACCGAAAGGGGAAAATTCAGAGCTTTATTAGCGGAATACGGGATGTCGAAATGAAGCGAGCGACATACGCAAACCCAAAACCTAAATTCGGAGAAACACTATCACATGCTCTGATTCAGGAAACAGCATCGCTTCTGCGTAAGCCAGCTTTCAAAGCATGCCATGTGGAAGTAGAAAGGCCAGACTGGGTGAACACGATATTGGAGACACTGAAAGGATCGCAAAAGCGGAGTGAAGGAGTTATCAAATGCTTCAAATGTGGGAAGCCAGCTCACATTGCACGTCATTGCGGTATTGACCCTAGTGGTTTTAACAGCATGGGTGGTCTTAAGTACAAAGCTGGAGAAGATAAGCAAGAGCGAGCCTGATGTAAAGATCGAGAAACTTGCTCCAGCAAGTGAATGTCCTGTGATATCTGCATCACAAATCAGGAGAAAATCGAGCAGTCTTACCAACAGAGGAAATGTGGACGGCAAGGAGCGTGTACTGACTGTAGATAAGGGCGCGTCTCATTTCTTGATCCGATCTGATTTGGTCAACAGGAGAGTAAAGCCATTACCTGGAGCAAGATTGCGTACGGTCACTGGCGAGTATAACCAAGTCCAGGGAGAAGTGGCATGTGAAGTCTTACTTGGAAAGGTCACGGCTCTACACTCATTCGTTGTGGCAGAGATTTTTGATGAAGTCATATTGGGAGTGGACTTCTTAGTTGACCATGGCATCAGGATCGACATGCAAAGAAGGATTATGCGCTATAAGAACAAGGATGTGCCACTTAACTTCAGTTTGGAGAAAGGGTTTAGCAGTAAGCGAGTGCTTGTGGAGGAGAAAAAGACCACAACACCCAAAGGCAGTAGATCGGGCAAAGGTTGATGGAACGAATGGACCAAACAAATCAAAATCAAGGTACCTGCGAGTAAAACACTGGCATTAATATTCCCTAATGGACGCACTAAAACCAACGAAACAATTTACCAGAATGCAAGGGTGGTTGCAAGTCAGGGCGCACTACTATTGTGAAACGTCAGAACGATACTGATTATGTCAAGCTCAACCTCTTCAAAGTAGTCCAGAGACCAAGCAACAGAGTGCGAGGCAACGAGCCAGGTTAATGAGTAGTAGGATGAAACACAGATACAACGAGAACAAATCGAAGGGTTTCTTGGAGGGAGATTTGGTACTGTTATGCAACCCTCACCGGCGGAAAGGTGTTCCATCCAAATTTTGGTGCAGTTGGGAAGGCTCGCACAGAGTTGTTTAAATCAGGCATGCTTAAGCAACGAAATGATATCATTTCGTTACGATAATCAACGTTAATAAACGAAACAAAGTCAGTTCGTTTCGTTTATTAACGTTAAGAACGTCAAATAAACGTTAACACGAAAACTCAATAAAAATTATTTTAAAATTAAAGTAAAGACTACAAAGTAGTTAACACTATACCAGGCATGCTTAACCAACGAAACGATATCATTTCGTTACGATAATCAACGTTAATAAACGAAACAAAGTCAGTTCGTTTCGTTTATTAACGTTAAGAACGTCGGAGACGCCCCCACACGGGGATTCAAGGGGCTGTGTAGCGCAATATATAGCTCCTCCAACCCAATTGTCAACCTCACCTTCGAGCGGCGAATCGCGTTTCACTAACAGACGAGGCTCTGGCGACCCCAAGCTCCTCATGGAAATTGGGGGTGGGGACGGGAGGGATGGCCTGAAGGTTTAATGTGGCCATATAAATCGTTCCCGAGATGGTCGGGCCAGCACCTTAATGGTGCGGTGTTACCGGAGCGTATCGGATCTGTATCCGACAAAGGACCATCACATCGATAACACTCCCCAAAGCCTTCGGGGAGTAACCTAATCGCTACAACAACAACAACAACAACACGCCCCCACACGTATGGTAGGAAGCAGTCACAGTTCGCCAGATATCTCAATCGTGAGCGCAGAACTCGTAAACTACGTCAACTGGCAGCCGATGGTAACATTGGCATCCGACCACCTGCCTATACTTATTTCGCTCGAGCGTACCGCCGACTTCATCGTCATCGAAAAACGGACTTTCATAAACTTTAAAAGGAAAAGTGGGAAGAATATAAATCTTTTACAGACAACCTCTTTGCTGCCCTCCCTATCCCGACTGATGCCCGCCAAGGGGAGCGTGCCTTCCGCAAGGTCATTGAATCCGCCTCGGCACGTTTCATTCCCGCCGGGAGAATTCCCGAAATCCGGCCCCACCTCCCGGCGGAGGCGGCAAACTTAGCGAGAGAACGTGACCTTATAAGGCAGCTTGATCCAGGCGACCCCCAAATAAGGGATATAAACCAACGCATCAGATTGCTTGTGGATGAACACAAGCGGGCGAAATGCGAGGAGCACCTAAGAGGTTGTAACCTCTACCGGTGTGGGTAAACTTTGGTCCACCGTAAAGTCCCTATCGAATCCGACTAAGCACAAAGACAAAGTTTCCATCGCCTTTGGCGACAAAGTGTTGTCGGACGCGAAAAGATGCGCGAGCGCTTTCTGCCGACAATATATAATGCATCCTACGGTCGACAAAGATAGACGGAGAGCCAATAGACACGCACATAAACACAAATTCAGCGCGTCACCAATCACCATCACCGCTAAAGAGGTTGAGGACGCCATTGGTCGCGCTAAACCATCCAAAGCAGTGGGCCCAGACGGCATACCCATGCCGATGCTTAAAAGCCTAGGGAAAGAGGGTTTCAAATATTTAGCGCAGGTCTTCAACCTGCTTTCCACTTTTGTCATACCCGAGAAATGGAAAATGGCCAAGGTGGTCCCGCTACTAAAGCCTGGTAAACCAGCTAACATAGGAGAGTCGTATCGTCCGATATCTCTCCTATCGCCAGTGGCAAAGACGCTCGAAGCCATTTTGCTCCCTTATTTCCAAGCAAATTTGCAGCTAGGCTCTCATCAGCATGGCTTCAGAAAACTCCATAGCACTACCTCCGCGCTAAATGCCATTAGAACCCAGATAAATTGCGGTTTAAGTCAAAACCTCCACCATAGAACAGTACTCGTAGCGCTAGATCTATCAAAAGCCTTTGATACGGTCAACCATGGCTCGCTACTGCAAGACCTGGAATGGTCCACCCTTCCCCCATGTCTCCAGTTTTTTCGCCTCGCGAAACCTAGCATTATCACCGACTAAATCTTCCGCGACCTTATTTACAACATGGACGTCCCAAATGTCGACCATTTTGAACATCCACGTCGATGGCACTACGCTACCGACTGTCCTACACCCCAAAATCTTGGGTGTGACGTTTGATCAGGATCTACATTTTGGTGAGCACGCAGCCCGCAATTGTTCCGAGAATTCAGAGCCGTAACAAAATCCTCAAATCCCTTGCTGGCAGTACCTGGGCAAAAGATAAAAAAACGCTCATGACTACATACAAAGCAATTAGCCAGCCGATTACGTGCTACGCGTCACCCATATGGTCGCCAAGCCTAAAAATTACCCACTGGAAGAAGCGGGCTGTCTTCTTATGTTCCCAGAACACCATCTGCATAATGAGGCGAGAATACTCCCCATCAGGGAGAGAAACGAGATGCTGACCAAACAGTTCCTGTTAAATACCCAGAAACCTGGGCATCCCAACAGACATCTGATTGATGAGCCAGCACCGCCTCGGGGCTTAAGGAGTCATCTCCGTAAGCATTTTGAGGAAATAAGGGACCTGAGAACCCAGCCGTATGAAGCGAAACAACACAAGCAGGTCCTTGGTGAACTCCACAAACAGGCGTCGGACCTTTATGCCGGGAATTGCCCGGTGAATCCAGTACTCAAAGAAAAGTATCCAAAACTCGCGGAAGAGGAACGCATACTCCCCAGGGAAACGCGAGTCACTCTGGCTCAACTTCGTTCTGGATACTGTAACAGGTTAAACTCCTACCTGTTCAGAATCAACCCCGACATACAAAATGTATGCCCCGCTTGCAATGTGTCCCAACATGACACCAACCATCTCTTTAATTGTAATGTGGAACCAACGCCTCTAACACCCTTTTCCTTATGGTCCACCCCTGTTGAAACAGCAAGTTTCCTTGGACGCCCGTTAGAGGATATTGATGACAATCTGTGATCGGTCGCGGCTGTTAGGTGGGGCGAATCACTGCTACAACAACAACAACATCACAAATTGTCCTACTAAATTTCAATACGCATTATACTCAGATGTAACTGAAAAATGTGTTTATGTTTCACCCTGTACACTAATTCTATGTATTCTATGTGTGTCCACAATTCATCGCAACCGATTCAGCTATATGTTATACCCTATGGCCATCAGAGGGTTGTGTCTCCGCTTTTCGGTAAACCCTGTGATGTAGCTAGTTATTTAACCTCTGCCGCTAGATGGGTCTCCTAAGCATTATCTAAGCGAGGATAAGCGTTTTTTTTTACGTGCTAACGTAAACGTATACGCGTGTGTAAAAAAACACGGCTATTGTGAAAATGCCGGGACATAGAATTTCCCGGCGGGACACTTTAAAATTTGTGAAAAATGCGGGATGTCCCTGCCAATACGGGACATTTGGCAACGCTACTACAGATATACATACATGTATATATCTGGTAACTAACCAAGCATGAGATACAACTGTTCGCGACATTACCTGGACATCCAAACAGACATCTGATTGATGAGCCAACACCGCCTAGGGGCTTAAGGAGTCATCTCCGTAAGCATTTTGAGGAAATACGGCACCTGAGAACCCAGCCGTATGAAGCAAAAAAAACACAATCAGGTCCTTGGTGAACTCCACAAGCAGGCGCATACTCCCCAGGGAAACGCGTGCCACTCTTGCTCAACTTCGTTCTGGATACTGTAACAGGTTAAACTCTTACCTATCCAGAATCAACCCCGACATACAAAATGTATGCCCCGCGTGCAATGTGTCCCCACATGACACCAACCATCTCTTTAATTGTAATGTGGAACCAACGCCTCTAACACCCCTTTCATTATGGTCCACCCCCGCAAGTTTCCTTGGACTCCCGTTAGAGGATATTGATGACAATTTATGATCGGTCGCGGCTGTTAGGTGAGGCGAAGCACTGCTACAACAACAACATTACTAGACCTTACAATAAATGGGTGAACGAGGAAAAAAAAACAGCGCAAGCTGAGTAATAACTAATCAGTTTTATTTAAACACGCTATTAGTTGTGAAGTACTCCCAAAGTAATCTAAATAAAGACCAGTTTGCCACACTGAATATTGGAGTGATTTATTCAACAGTTTAGCGATTCGAACGTTACCAGAAGGTGTATAAATAATCGGAATTCCCCACAATTCGTTACATTAAATATGAATACTATTTCCAAAAATTATGTTATTATGCCGTCTTAACGCCCGCCATTCATTGTACAAGTACATGATTCAATGACGAGAGGAGAATTCCCGAAATCCGGCCCCACTTCCCGGCGGAGGCCGCGAGCTTAGCGAGGGAACGCGACCTTATAAGACAGCTTGATCCAGGCGACCCCCAAATTAGGGATATAAACCAACGCATCAGATTGCTTGTGGACGAACACAAGCGGGCGAAATGGGAAGAGCACCTAAGAGGTTGTAACCTCTCTACCGGTGTAGGTAAACTTTGGTCCACCGTAAAGTCCCTATCGAATCCGACTAAGCACCAAGACAAAGTTTCCATCGCCTTTGGCGATAAGGTGCTGTCGGATGCGAAAAAATGCGCGAGCGCTTTCTGCCGACAATATATAATGCATCCTACGGTCGACAAAGATAGACGGAGAGCCAATAGACGTGCACATAAACACAAACTCAGCGCGTCACCAATTACCATCACCGCTAGAGAGGTTGAGGACGCCATTGGTCGCGCTAAACCATCCAAAGCAGTGGGCCCAGACGGCATAGCCATGCCGATGCTTAAAAACCTAGGGAAAGAGGGTTTCAAATATTTAGCGCATGTCTTCAACCTGTCTCTTTCCACCTTTGTCATACCCGAGAAATGGAAAATGGCCAAGGTGGTCCCGCTACTAAAGCCTGGGAAACCAGCTAACGTAGGTGAGTCATATCGTCCGATATCTCTCCTATCGCCAGTGGCAAAGACGCTTGAAGCCATTTTGCTCCCTCATTTCCAAGCATATTTGCAGCTAGCCCCTCATCAGCATGGCTTCAGAAAACTCCATAGCACTACCTCCGCGCTAAATGTCATTAGCACCCAGATAAATTGCGGTTTGAATCAATATCCCCACCATAGAACAGTACTCGTAGCGTTAGACCTATCAAAAGCTTTTGATACGGTCAACCATGGCTCGTTACTGGAAGACCTGGAAGGGTCTACCCTTCCCCCATGTCTTAAAAGGTGGACCGCAAATTATCTGGGTGGTCGGCAGGCATCGGTGCAATTCAGAAACGAAACATCAAAACAAAGGAGAATTAAACAAGGGGTGCCACAGGGTGGTGTCCTATCCCCGCTTTTGTTTAATTTCTACATATCTAAGCTACCTTCACCACCGGAAGGAGTCACAATCGTTTCCTACGCCGATGACTGCACAATAATGGCCACAGGCCCAGGCCCAAAGATCGATGAGCTATGCAATAAAATAAACGGCTATCTCCCTGATCTCTCCAGTTTTTTCGCCTCGCGAAACCTGTCACTGTCACCGACTAAATCTTCCGCGACCTTATTTACAACATGGACGCCCCAAATGTCGACCATATTGAACATCCACGTCGATGGCACTACGCTACCGACTGTCCTACACCCCAAAATCTTGGGTGTGACGTTTGATCAGGATCTACATTTTGGTGCGCACGCAACCGCAATTGTTCCAAGAATTCAGAGCCGTAATAAAATCCTCAAATCCCTTGCTGGCAGTACCTGGGGAAAAGATAAAGAAACGCTCTTGACCACATACAAAGCAATTAGCCAGCCGATTACGTGCTACGCGTCACCCATATGGTCGCCAAGCCTAAAAACCACCCACTGGAAGAAACTACAGGCCTGCCAAAATACTGCTCTCAGAATAGCCACGGGCTGTCTTCTTATGTCCCCAGAACACCATCTGCATAATGAGGCGAGAATACTCCCCATCAGGGAGAGAAATGAGATGCTGACCAAACAGTTTCTGTTGAATACCCAGAAACCTGGGCATCCCAACAGACATCTGATTGACGAACCAGCACCGCCTAGGGGCCTAAGGAGTCATCTCCGTAAGCATTTTGAGGAAATACGGCACATGAGAACCCAGCCGTATGAAGCGGAAAAACACAAGCAGGTCCTTGGTGAACTCCATAGACAGGCGTCGGACCTTTATGTCGGGAATTGCCCGGTGAATCCAGTACTTGAAGAAAAATATCCAGAACTCGCAGAAGAGGAACGCATACTCCCCAGGGAAACGCGTGTCACTCTTGCTCAACTTCGTTCTGGATACTGTAACAGGTTAAACTCTTACCTATCCAGAATCAACCCCGACATACAAAATGTATGCCCTGCTTGCAATGTGTCCCCACATGACACCAACCATCTCTTTAATTGTAATGTGGAACCAACGCCTCTAACACCCCTTTCCTTATGGTCCACCCCTGTTGAAACGGCAAGTTTCCTTGGACTCCCGTTAGAGGATATTGATGACAATTTGTGATCGGTAGCGGCTATTAGGTGGGGCGAGCATTGCTACAACAACAACAACAACGAGAGGTTTGTTCTCCAAAGGTGACAGTGAATGATGATGTGACTGAATCATGGTACAAGTATAGTTTTTTGATGATGTCATAATTTACAACCATAATAATACAGCATTGCCTTAAAATTTTGTTTTTGGAGTTTTGCTTTAAGTATATATAATACCAATTTCGCCAATTTTTCTTCTTCAATACTTTTTAATTCGATAAAGAAAGTTTGGTAATTCTATACGACAGCATGACACTGCTAACACGCGTCCAAAAATATCGAATGTTAGTGTATCCACAGAAAAAAATTGTGAACATAAGTGTTTGCGCGGATATAGTTCTGGTCTCCAAAACGGTGTTGGGCCCGCCCAGGGTAAGTTTTTATAAGCGCGGCCGAAGGCCGCCAATGCAGAATGGTGTTCTGCGCAAAAATACTATGGATTTCACCCCCGGTTTCGGAGGGACCAGCGGGACATTTTTCGGTTTTCGCTAATATCTTTTGAACGAGTTAAAATTTTATTTTCCGGTTTCGGATTATTAATACTGAATTCGCGTCTTTTGACACCTATCTCTATATATTTGGACGCGTATTAGCAGTGTCATGCCGTCGTATAGAATTACCAAAGTTTTTAACTATTCTTTCGACAATTTTTTTTTCTACATATCGTACGGATCCCACCAGATCAGCATCCGGTAAAGGACCATCAACATTCCATAAGACTCGCCAAAACCTTCGGGGAGTGTCTTTATCGCTACAACAACATTGCAACAACCACATGGGAATTTACAGCTTCAACTGCAAATATCTCCCGATACCTTTACTAAAACCAACTCACCAACTCATTGTTTATGGTTTGTGATAATTCTGCCTTAATCTCCACATCATTTCGGTCGAGTAGTACTGTTTCAAAAAAATTGGACATAATATGTGTATCTCCCGATTCCTGCAAACATTGGTTTGTTCAGTTTTTGAATAATACAGTGCAGTTTACCTTATGTGATTCTAACATTTCCAAATTATCATATAGTTTATTCTGTATGCAACAATCCAAATCATTTTCACAGTAATCTGGTGGTGAGGTTGTTTCTTGCTTGATGACGATGCTTGGAAAGTGCGTCAGGTGCTTATCATAAATGTGCTGGATAAAGTTGTTCAGCTGATGATATTTGGCACCGCAAAACTCACAACTTAGGTAAAATTCGTTTTTACTTTCGAGCACTGAAGCAAAAATTTCCCCACATTTCCATAAATTGCTGGTGTATATATCGTGTTTATGCAAACCTGTAGCCATTATATTTGCGACAAATTTTGTTATAGGTGACTCCTGAAAACAGGTTTGTGAACTTTTCAAGCAATATCGATCTTTTGTTTATGCTTGCCCACCAACTTCAAATCCAAAGATGACATCAAATCAATGAAAACATTTACAATGGAAAACATGACAAATTTTATATAGGGGTGAGTGTAAGTAATCACATGATTACTAAATCGATAATCAGAAATCGAACCATCTGAATTGCACACCAATATCAAATGCAAAGAAGACAACAGTTTCGTTCCAATGACGCGCGAACCAAATACATTGTGAATGATGTCAAAGTGTGTTATCTTATCTGTCAACTGCCTGGCAGGCTGTTCAATATGGCGGCGCCTATCTTCAGCGGGTGATAGAAAGAGATACAGAATGGGACAGCAATACTCAATTACAAATCAGGTGATCCAATCACTTTGGTATTTTGACGTTTATGCAGAAGATATCACACTTAGTCATCATTCACAATGAACAAATACAGATAGAAATTCAACTTGCAAATCCAACAACAGCGTTGTGATCATTAAGGCAAGGTGCACACGAGGCTACGCGTCATAGACGCTGCAGGCGAAATTTGTACGCTTTGATGCCGAACACATGTATTTGAATGGAGAGATGCATACGAGGCGTTAGCTGCATGAAAACGACAAAGCATGAAATTTTCGTGTAGCTAAGCGTACAGCAGTGTTGGTCGCTGAGCGTACGTACGCTTGAAAAAAAGGAAGAACATACGTTTTTTTGTATGCAAATTTGGTAGTTAGTTAAAAATGTTACTTTAGTTAATAAAAGTGCGTGAAAGGTATATTACCACAGCGAAAAAGAGTATTAAACACCACAAAAGCTTGGTTAGACATTGAAGCGTTTAAAAGGCTAAAAAGTGTTGGAAACTAGAAATCACCCTTTTCTCTAGTCCGCGGTGGGTTTAAAATTGCCTTTCATATTTACAAAGGCACGGGGATGCAAACAACGTTTAATACCTATTTTCCTTTGTGTTTCGTGGACGGATATAGCTGAAGAAATTTAATTTTTATTTTTTCAATAATTGTTTGCTTTTTGTAGCGACGCTCGAAAGTAGCTTCGTGTGCAGATCTTGAGGCGTAGAGAAATTGTAGCTATATGAAATATCTTGTACGCGTCTTTGACTCGTAGCCTCGTGTGCCCCTTGCCTAACTGTGTTTTTTCTCATGCTTAAACTTTATATGGACTGCTAAGCGACAAACTTTAAATACACCTCTGAAATTGCTACGCATAAAATTAGTACTACTAAATTTCAATGCGCATTATACTCAGATGTAACTCAAATATGTGTCTATGTTTCACCCTCTGCACTAATTCTTTGTATTCTATGCGCGTCCACTATTTATCACAATGATTCAGCTATATGTTATACACAGAAATACAACAGAGGGTTGTGGCTCCGCTTTTCGGTATACCCTGTGGCTGTAGCTAGTTGTTTAACCATAACCGCTAGATGGGTGTCCTAAGCATATATAAGCGAGGATAGGCGTTTTTTCACGCGCAAACGAAACGTATACGCGTTTACCACGCCTATTGTTTCCATATCGTCGCCCACTAACCAGAAGATGAATGTGCAATTTTTCTGATTTTGCGTTATAGGCGTCGTATATTACCCTTTAGATTATCTAGGTTCTACTTAAATCTATAGCTTCCTATGCACATGGAAACCCCAATAATTTGCAGTGCCATTTTCATGATGTACAATTCAATCACACAAAGTGAGCCAGAAAAATGAATGTAGCACATTCATGTTTCTGGCTGGCAAAAGGTAATGATTTTCCTGTTTGTATGACACGTTCGTTGATACGGCTAAACAGTTTTTGAAAAATGTAAGAACAGCGCACATTCGTCTGTTCGCATGTTCCTGTATGTTGGGCACCAACTCGTAACTCACCAAAACTTTTCGAGGTTCACACACAATGTATGACGATTTTTTATTTATAATATTTTACTCAGGGATCTATAAAACTACCCATGCGATATATATGCTAGTGTATATACACAAAAGATGAGCTGTATAAGGTATTCTTCATAAAAAATTATACCGATGAAGAATTTTTAGTAGCTGAATATCCGAAAAAAAGGTAGTGTTTATTGAAGACAAACCGATTTATTCGAAGCCGTTGCCTCTTCTCGAATCAAAACTAAAATATTTGAAAAAATTGTGTGAAAACTGGTTATATCAAAATAATATCATTCTTTTTATAAAAATCTTGAGGGCAACGCTTTGAAAGGTGTCCATTTTAGACACCATTAAAATTGTTGTGCACACACACTCGCTGCTATTGTACGCCCACACTTACTTTTTTCTTTGTTTCTTTTTAAATAAATAGATAGATGTGTTTTAATATTTTAGAATATAGTTTTTCTTTATTAAATAACTAAGTTCTTCTTAACACTTGTTCTTTTCAAATTTTCACTCAGTTTTTAATCTACCTTTCTTTAACACGACTGCCCTATTTTTCTTACCGCACGAATTGAATTCGATTCCCATTTTCTAAAGCGGCAATTACCCACCGACGTGTGCCGTACGTACGGACGTTTGTCGTACGAAACACGTTTGACCGAGCCCTGAGCCCGTACGAGTCAATGTGTGCGTTTGTGTACATGTACATAACATATTTGTGTATGTATTGTTTACAGATACCCTGCAAAATTGTGGATTACGTGTTCCATTTTTTCATGTTGGAGTACTCTAACATACTCCTTTACAATGCGTTTGCAGACCACCATCAGCCGATCATTTGCTTGTTTTTAACGACTGTAATCACGACACGATGACGATCGAACAGAGTTACCAGAGTAAAATATTGCATACAAATAACTGATAATAAAATTTACTATGGTAACTCTGATAAAATGCAATCGCGCAACTGGTTTTATGTATACATACTATAGTATAGAGAAATATTCCATTGAAAACCAAATTGTTTTAATTCGCATTTTCACGGTTACTATTAAACATATATACGACACTTAATTCAAAAATATAATACTAATACATAATATTTACATATATCTACCAAATAAAATACAAATACATACCACCTACACCCGAAGACAGACATACATATAGTTAAAAAACCAACCACCAAAAATTGCAGATATGTAAAGCTCGCGTAGGAGTACTTTGGCATATGATCCTCTGTGGGTGCTCCATAGAGTACTACAGTGAAAGTACTTTGGAAAGTACTCTCACGTATGTACTCTATGGAATACTCACAACAAAGCGAGAGTGGGGATCACCTACTCCTCTCCTAGGACATCGCAATGTTAATTGGAGCACGTTTTTGTATGAATTCAGATTAGTTTTGGAATACTCCTATACTCCTAAAGGAGTATTCCCTTACATTATTATGAGTACTCGCGTTTTTTGAAGGGTAAGCACTGTGCCATTCACAATTTTGCATGCAGCTTATGGAAATATCAACTTTTTCCAATAATTTTTGATGTTGTAAAAGGCTGCTGGAATCATAGTAAATAAATAGAAATAGATTATCTATTATAATCTGCACTTCTAAATAATGTATTAGAATATTTTCACAATTTTTCAAACATAATTAGGTATTTGCATAAAACTGACAAACGGTCAAAAATTGAGCTGCACACAAGGTTACTAGGCAAACGCTCTGTCTAGTGAGGGAGCGCATCAGCGACACGTTCTTACGGGGAATAAAAATCAACAATGTTTTGATTTCTACGTTCGGGCTACGTACGTACGGGCATTGCACGTCGGTGAGTTTCAGTTACATTGCACACTCATAAGATAGTCGTGTCAGCTGACACGTTTTTGGTACGTACCTTCGTGAGTAACTGCGCATAACTTCGCGGAATGCAATGCACTGCCCGCTGAGTGCAATTGGCATTCGCGTTCAGCAACAGCTGACAGCGATGCACTTGCACGCAGGGGTAATCAAGAGGAGTGTGTTTTTTGTGCGTAAAGGCAGGGGTAATCGCTCAGTGCGTGTTATACCACCTCTCTTAGAAAAAGAAGAATCTGACAAGTTGATCAGATGTGTCATATTGTTCTTGTTCCCATGACTGTTAAATGTATTTGGTATGAATGCAATGTTATGATATTAGTGGGTGTTCCTCCCCTCTCATTCGTTCAATCAGAACGAATTTTCCTTTTACATATGAAATGTGTTAACATTAAGTCAAATTACTACATGTAAGTGCTTCTAATTTCTATTGCACTAAATTAATGTATATATATAGTTATACAAATAGCTGCGTGCCTATTAATATTGGTTTTATTACATGCAAATTGAAATTTTTGTTCGTACAGTAATATAAAATTTAATTTGAGATTCATGCTCAATAACAGAGTAATATGAAAATATTAAATAGGTACACGCTAGTGTATAAATTGTATGAAGAAACGTTTAGTTACCTGATGGATTCGGTGTTTGTGAACGCGTTTTTTCCTTTTTCATCATTTCATCTAAACCGTGACATTACTCCATCATTTTGTGACTATATATGGGCCTTGGTAAATACTTTCCGGGTATTCTAGGTCCTTTTGTACTACTACCTATCGTTTCCACGTAATTGCTAACGACGCGCCCTCCTATCAGATAGATCCTTATTTTTAATTTTATGTATAATTAACTCTTTTGCTATTTTATGCGTTTTTGTAGTCCATATTTTACTTCTGTGCATAATTTCGAACATTGTAATTGGATCGATTTGTTCTTTTTGAACTTCATTCGATAACGTAACATTTCTACCGAATACTACTTCGTATGGAGTAAAATCCATATGAAAAACTGTCCTAGGAGTGTAGTATGCAAAAATGTAAAATATTCAAATAAACGTCCCATTCGAGTTATCATTAGAAACGCTCGTAAATATTCATTAAACACCCGATGATTCTTCAATGGTACCTAGGGTTCATTAGGTAAGCTGTAGAAAACATTATGTCGATTTTTAGGAGTTTAGTTAATTCAGAGAAAATTCTTTTATATTCGGTTCCTAAACTCGGTTAATTGATTTCATGATGCCATAAATGAGGATGAAGCCTATCAAAATGGCTTTGTTGCGATGTTTCGCTGTCTTATCAGGGATTGATATTGTAAACCTAGGTATGCTGCTTAAGTCGCACATAATGGTAACAGCGAACTATTCCCATATTTCGACTCAGGTAAAGGTCCTATTGTATCTATAACTACGCCGATCGAAAGGTTGCAGGGTGTGTGGTGTCAAGCACCAAATCTTTCCTTGGTGTGGCTTGACTTTATTCAAAGCGCACTTTTGCCAATTTTGAAATATTTGACAATATCACGGGTCATACCTTTCCATAATATTTTATACGTATTTCTTGCGTAAAGCTTATTCCGCAGTGGCTTCTGTATATCAGGTATTGTGGTAAATTTCCATTAATTTAAGGTTTTTGTCGTTGGCCGTAACGTTTCGACAGGTTCTATTAATAGTATTTTAAATTTTTTTAAAAAATTGAATTCCCTGTACTTTTAAAATTTGAAATAGAAAATAATTGAAATAACTGATTCATCCTTTTCCATTCGCTTGCTTAATACTGTGTTACCAGGCTTCTTTTCAAGATTCAAAAGTAATTCATCTAATTGCATATTTGTGTTAGTATCACACAATATAAGTAACCGAGTTTTTTTTTTATTTTAAAATGCGCATATAATTTTTAAATTGATTTTATCATATCGTTGTCCGGCCTTTTATCCTATGGATTTTCTTGGGAAAACTATATGAAACTTGTCGAATACCTGTAATTTTAATGTTCTCGTTTATGTCTTAGACGATGTTGTAGTGTTCGTGGGACGTTTCGGTCATAGACCCGTCTGTACCGCTACAATTGATTATTGGAATTTTTAAATTCTTGAATTTAAATTCGCCGATAATGCGTCTGCACCCACGTTAGAGTTTCCTTTAATATATTTATGTAATAATTATTATTCGGACCAATTCAAACGGATTCGGAGGAAAGTGTCGACGACGGATCGTTTTCATATAAATAAATAAATAGTGGACGATGATCTGATTTAACTTTGAAGTGAAGTGCCATAAATAAGCACGAAATTGCTTTATTGCAAAATATATTGCCGCTAAATAGTTCTAATTCTCACTATTATTGCTTATTGTTGTTCCGATTTGCTAAGAGAGATTTTGAAGAAAACAAAACAGATTGGCAAGTCGTTTTACCATTGCTAGTGCTCATGATTTTGACTCAGTATCGCACCACAACCTAGCTTGAACCATCCAACCGTAATTAAAATTCTTTGGTGTGATAAAAGTCTGGATATTGTAAGTAGTTTTGGAGAAAATCAGACTGCTTTTTATCTTCGTTTGTCGAAAGTCTAACGCGCATGCCGCATCCCAATTAATTAAATTCAACCATTTGTTTTCTACTCGAACCGACTCAATATGCGCGCTAGCTAACGACTAGCAAAAATTGTGAATGAATCTCTTCTATAATGTTGCAAATTGCCACGAATCTTCTGCGACAGCGTCTTATTATCGACGGCGGCTTTTCGATATTATGGATACCTTTAATGGCTTAAATTTTTGAATCTGTTATTGCCGCAACATCTGTGGCTAGCGAAGCACCGTTATGCTGAGCATTTACGCCCTAATGATACAGTTGACTTCAGTGGGTCATGAGGAAAATGAAATTTTTTTGGCGTGTAAAATATTAGTCGCGTCAAGTTGATACTCCTACAGGTTGTCAGAAAACTATTTTTTATTAGATTATTGAGATGATGTTCTTCCGCTACAGCAATACTATTATCGCTTGTACATAATACAAAAGCCCGCGTATGGATTTGGTGTGTGAAATACCAGAAGGACAATGCAATTGACATCATTCTTGAAATATGAATTTCGGCAGCTATACGTTTTAGACCCAGAATGGTTACTAAACATCCTCCATCAGAGGAAGAAACTGCTCCGCTGGTGCAGTACTAAAAGATGTTTTTATGCCTCTTGAATCATCTGTGAAGTGAATTTGCGTGGAAT
>JARSSU010022743.1:0-21743 GCA_029619165.1 Eurosta solidaginis
TCTGCTACTTGAAACCACCTTCTTACTCTTTGTCTTTAGCAAACACTGAGAGAAAAACTACAATCTAAAAACACACAGATCTAAACATATCACTAAAATAAATGGACGAAGCCAACCTTATGAGCGTATTGTTTATCTTACTTTCTATATACTTCAAATTCTATCCCTATAACTATGGTTCTGATTCTTCTAATGCACTCTGTGTGTGTTTCCCACTTCTTGCCTATTTATTATATGCCTTTACTTAAATTTATTCTTGTCTGATATCTTATCAATCTCTTATCTCATAACTAGTCACTCTATTTTATATCTAATATGTCACATTCTTATAAATTCTAACTCTCCTTCATGCTGGTAAAAATGCGATCTAAGATTTACTCGGAACGCCACTCGGAATAGTAACCACTCTCCCTTTTAATCATAACGGGATCGGTCCACACATCTAAATCCTTTCTCCACTCTCGTCTTCATTTTGCTTTTCTTCTGTCCTCTCGACTACCTTTCTGATTCTAATCTTCTATCTTTACTTTACACCACTTTCCTGCCGGCACTAACTACTTGTCAGCATGTCCAACGGCTAGCCTTGTGTCGCCTACTCCGTCCTGGTATCGCAACTACAACGCTCCACACCTCTTCTGCGCAATTTTACGTGTCTAAATCTCTGTCTCTATTCTTCGTGTGGTTTGTCTTCGGGCCAACTACTATCTTATTTCTATTTCACATACTATATTTGTTATCCTTTATCTCTCTCTCTCTGCCTTCCATCTTTCTCTCCGTCCTGCACTCTCTTGATACCCTCTTAACTGACTCTCTAACTCTACAAGTACCCTTAGATCTGACAACACATCTAAACTCTGCCCACTCAGTGACTACTCATCTGAACAACCTAAAAGACACATCTTGTTCCACTCTAGCCCTTAGGCTAACATCGCTCTAAAATCAACTTCACATATCTACCCTGAAGAAACTAACTGCTCACTCCTACTATTAAACACTAACTAAGGAAAAACCTACACTCTCTACACACTAACTGAATCACATACGACTTCTTTATTGTATGTTCTATCTCAGTTACACCTATAACACACTCTTTATAAACCATTATTTACATAACCTTCTGGACATTGCAGTCTAAGATACAACTCTGTAAGTAATGGTTTAGGCAAAACCATCTAAACGGCACTCTAAACAAAAACTGAAACACTAAACGATTTCAACTAAAAAACAAAAATAAACAAACACTCTTAACGTTCAAGTCTCTCTGAAAACAACCTCAGTCGATCTATACTACAACACAAAAGACAGCTCTACTAAACAACTTTCGTTTTTTTTCGGGTATTCTCGGCAAAAAACCATTTTTTCGGTGTGTATTTTATTTTTTCCGCAGCATCATCAATTTATGCTTATAAGAATAAAGAAATGTCTGTAGATCTGTGCTTCATGATAAATTTTTTCAAAACATCGACACTCCAGCGCAAATCGATATGTTCCTCATAGATTTTCAATTCTTGTGTCCACTCTTCTGTTCGCCCTTGAGACATAGGGTACTACTTTAACAACTCTTATCCCCTTTACTACCTTCATCTAGCTCTAAACCTCTCCTTTTCTCTCTCTTACTGCCCTCTTCGTTGACCAAGTTACTTTCTTTCTTATTCTCTTTTCTTATCTCCTTCTAACTCTTCCTTTTACTTTACACTTCTTTCTCTTCTTTCTCTAATTCTCTCTCTCTATACCTATTTGCTAACTCTTTCTCACTACCCCTACTACCTCTCCTACATATACAACACCTCTACTCTCTACGTCTTCATCTACTATAAAGTTCGGTATCTGCTGGCTATTTTTAAGTTGTACAAATTAATAATCAGTAGTTCGGCTCCGGGTATTTGGGTAATGTAGAGCTGGGTATCGATTACGTGCGGTTCGATCTGGTGACAAATAGTGTATATCTAGTGCGTTTGCGAAGCTCCATAGGACCAAGCTACATACAAGCATATATTCACAGGGGGGGGGTGGTGACATGCCACGAATGCCCGTAAAGAGGTGCGATGGATTAGTTTTATGGATTAGCAGATAACATCCTTTTGGGGAAGTGCGGTTTTGATAATGTACTGTGCTATTCTTTTTTGTAGTATGCACTGCTCTCATGTTCGATCTACGTCGCGTGCTGATATACGGAAAATCGGGGTTCCGTAGAGGAGGGGTCTAGGCAAATTGTGTGTGAGGGCGATTGTTCAAACTAATAGCTGAAATAGGGTAACTATCTACAATACATATCGTGATAGAAGCTACTAGGCGATCGTATAGGATACCGGGCCGTTGAGCTGACACAGTGTGCATGGGTTAACTACTACTACTACCTAAATCGGTAAATAGAATTGTGTCTACAAGTGGAGGAATTGGGGTCGCAGAGCCTTGCTTGCTAAATATTTGTAACAAAATTCCCTCGAGTAGGTGTGGTTGGCAATTGAGTTGCGGAAGCTGTAGGGCTATAAAGCTTTTTATTGCGCTTATCAACCCTTTTAATCCTCGCACAAAATCAATTTAGATAGAAGGAAGAAATAGGAAAGGAGCACAAGGTATGAGATTGCGGTGCGTGTTACAAACAGCGGCGATGACAAGTAGTCTGTCAAAATGCCAGCTTGCGAAGATTGAAGCGATGGGAAGAAAGCTGGGTTGTACTAACAAGTTCATCACGCCTTTCCGAAAATAATGTTAAGGAAACTGATTTGATCAGCTGTCCGTCAGATGGTATTTAGGAGCTGTTCCCATTCCAATTAAACCGAGTGCTTCAAGTTGGGCACATTTAAACAAAATACCACATATGTTTCCGATTGGGAAACTCAAACCGAAAGCCCTTTCGAACCAGTTTTCGAAATGAGAAAATATTAAACATGAAAGTATGGCTCGAGGAGGTTAGGTGTATAAAAATAAAAATCCTAACAAAAAGTTGTACTGGTATTGGGAAGATAACTAATGCGGAAAAGCATAAATCTTGGTCAATTAAATACAAAAACCGGTTTGTAAACATATATGTTTTATATTAAGAAAAATACCCCTTTAATACAACGAATCTAGCTCAAGGCCTAGCAATAATTATTTTATCATTATTATTGTTATGAAAAAATGTATCATAACAATAATAATGATAAAATAATACTTGAAAAAATTTATCATAACAATAATAATGATAAAGTAATTATTGTTAGGCCTTGAGCTCGATTCGAACCCGCAATCTTGCAAATCAGTAGGCCGATATAACAACAAACATTGTCAGATATTAAAATGTGTTTGTGTATTTCGTTCTTTTGAAATAAGCACGTTCGGCTTTGAAGTTCTGATATTATTTTCTATGTAGTCATAAATATTGCAATCACACAAGGGAAAATGCAAAAAAAAACAAAAGAAGCGATAAAACATGCACCACAGGGGTAGTTTATTTGTTTACATTTGTTTGACATAATCGTCCCTTACATGAGAATAATATTCAACTGTCAATCACACTTTGTTTTTTTCCTAAGTGTTGGTCCTGAGAGTGTCTTTGAATTTAAATGAGGTACGACAGTATTGATACCAATCCAAGGACCCATTTGAAAAGATGTTTCTGCTCAGGTTGTACTTTCTTATTTTTATTGCTATATAGGTATCAAAGAAAATGCATTTACGCCGTAATATTTCCACCTTATACTGCTATATACATTCTTTCTTGTATCCGCTACCATCTCCGAAACGCCTTTGTCGAATTTGAAGGACAGATAATAATCAAAATTCTAAACTCTTTTATCTGGATGTTGTCACAATGTAGTTTTTATTAACTCTTAACCTTATGTGTATTTGTTTATGTATCCGACACTATCGCAAAAGCTAGTTGGAGCAATTCAATGAAATATATAAACATTCATATGTATTATTAATTGTATATGTAGTGAAGCTAAGAGCTCCTGAGGAAAATTTAATTTAAGATATGTGACCCGGCCATATGAAAAGGTGGCTTATGACTCAAAAAAGAAATTGTGAGGAACAGCTGTCAAATATAAACAACGCATTTCTTCAGTTTCTTTGTAGTTTTCTTTTTTTTGTGAGCCATAAGCCACCTTTTCATGGGCGGGTCACATATAAATAATTAATTCACGTCGAGCTGAGCTCTGTCACGCGGGTGCAATACGATAAATTATGTTGGTCAAGTTGGCTGCCGTGGCATAACGTAGCGGACTTGCCTACCATATCGAAAGTTTTAGCTTAAAAAAGGTTGGTTGCACTTAGGAGCGACTGATACACCACCTCCAGAAATGTCGGGAGATGCATCGAAACATGCGTTCCGACCTTAAAACTTAGCATATTTCGTTTGTTCGTTAATGGTGTGTTCAATTTGTACTTAATATTTAAGAATTCATGAGCTCATAACACTTTTGTGTATTTGAGGCCTTCAAAGCTTCAGAAAAACTTTGCACCCTGCTTCGTTTAATATAGTTATCCTTTTAAAAAACAAAGATGAAAAAAGGCATTATACGATAGAATGGGGCAGAGATTTACCTTCTGTAAGGATAAAAAATTCGTGCCAGGCGATTTCAGCGCCAGAGTGGACAAGGATGAATCTGGCGTCACAGACTTTGCATATGCGCGAAAATGGTTTCATTCAGCACCAGGTCCAAGAAAACATGCAATTGTGATAAACAGATGGACAGCGTGCGCAAATGGTTTAAGATATGCGCAGGAATCGGGTTCCATCATCGGCTCGAATAAAACTCTTGTCGAATCGAAAATCAGCACAGCCTTCTGAGCGGCATTAGCCCTATATTTAAACATTAGGGCGGGTCGATTTAAAAATCGCTCATTGCTCTGTGAAAATCGTATTCTGGGGTCAAAACAAGAAACTTTGCCGAAGGAACCATACCTCTAAAACGAATTCTGATGTCCCCAATTTGGGTCGAACTTTTGGGTAGGGGCAAATTTTGAAAAAATCCCACTTTGACCCATTTAGAGTGCTCCAATCGAGTCCAAATGTATGACCGACCCTCACTAACTTTGGAGGCCCCACCCACTGATGCCAGTGGCACACCCCCTGGAACCTCCCTGGGGGTTCACCATACAAACATTTCAAAAAATCGCCGGTTTTGCACCTTACATGAAAAAATCACCTAAATGGCTATGTGGTAATAAGGCCAATTGACCTTATGTCACCACACCATCACATTACGTGCAATACGTGTGCAAAGTTTCAATCAAACTTATGGCCATTCAAAGGGGTAATAAGCCAATTGACCTTATGGCCGTTGACCTTATGTCACCACACCATCACAATAATGCATTGTCATCGAGCCGTGATACGTGTGCAAAGTATCAATCAAACTTATGGCCATTCAAAGTGGTGATAAGGCCAATTGACCTTATGGCCGTTGACATTATGTCACCACACCATCACAATAATGCATTGTCATCGAGCCGTGATACGTGTGCAAAGTTTCAATAAAACTTATGGCCATTCAAAGTGGTAATAAGGCCAATTGACCTTATGGCCGTTGACCTTATGCCACTACACCATCACATTAATGCATTGTCATCGGTCCTTGATACGTATGCAAAGTTTCAAATTAATCAGACTTCTAGAAACCGGTGAAAATTAAGCTCAAAGATTCCGTTACATACAGGCCAAGCTAATAAAAGCGTGCTAAAAATGAATTTAACTTAGTAATAGAAAAGCAATTAAAAAAAAGTATTAGAAATTAGCGTTTTTACAACCCTTTTAAAACAAAGGCATCACTGTGATGCATTTGCATGTCGTAAACATAGTTGTGTGGGTTTTTTATTCAACCGTTTTAAAAAATGAAGGTATCACTGTGACACAATTGCAGATCGTAAAATTGCTTGTGTGTTTTTTTAAGCCACCACAAGACACAGCAGGTAGAATTGAAATTACCATTTCATTCTTATTACCTCGTCTCGTAGACCATATATAACGCAACAGTTTTTGTGAATGCATTAAGTCGTTGTGAAGAACTCAAAGTGTGAAGTGCTAATTTCAGATAAAAAAATATTTCAAAAAAAATAATAAGTGAAGTGACCATTCCAAATCAAAAGTTTACAATGAATCCACCATCCTCTACACCCAAAGATGAAGCAACTACATCAACAACTATCGAAAAACCCAATGAGTCATAAACCCAAGCACGATGTTACTGTTTTTGGTGTGTCTACTGATTTAACTGATCTTAATTTACCAACCCATCTGGATATCTTGAGATATTATTTTTACTTAAGCGAACGTGCTAAAACAGAACAAAAAAATGTTTCCCATAAATCATTCACTATTCAAGTACAAGATAAGTTGATTGGAATTTGGGAAAAACTTGGTATGGAAATAATGCTGAAAAAAAGTGTATTTAATAAATTGAATAAATTGCTTGACAAGTATCAAGAGCAAATCAAGAGAAGAAACTATAGATAAAATTGATGAGAAGTATCATACTAGGATGGTAAAAGAACCTCATCCTGTTATTTTGAGAGAACCCAATTCTGAATTGATTGGTTACGTAAGACTGGAACATCATGCTTGGGTATATGACTCATTGGGTTTTCGATAGTTGTTGATGTAGTTGCTTCATCTTGCGGTGTAGAGGATGGTGGATTCATTGTAAACTTTTTGATTTGGAATGGTCACTTCACTTATTATTTTTTTTGAAATATTTTTTTTATGAAATTAGCACTTCACATTTTGAATTCTTCACAACGACTTAATGCATTCACAAAAACTGTTGCGTTATATATGGTCTACGAGACGAGGTAATAAGAATGAAATGGTAATTTCAATTGTACCTGCTGTGTCTTATGGTGGCTTAAAAAAAAACAACACAAGCGATTTTACGATCTGCAATTGTGTCACAGTGATACCTTAATTTTTTAAAACGGTTGAATAAAAAACCCACACAACTATGTTTACGACATGCAAATGCATCACAGTGATGCCTTGGTTTTAAAAGGGTTGTAAAAACGCTAATTTCTAATAATTTTTTTAATTTTTTTTCTATTACTAAGTTAAATTCATTTTTAGCACGCTTTTATTAGCTTGGCCTGTATGTAACGGAATCTTTGAGCTTAATTTTTACCGGTTTCTAGAAGTCTGATTAATTTGAAACTTTGCATACGTATCAAGGACCGATGACAATGCATTAATGTGATGGTGTGGTGACATAAGGTCAACGACCATAAGGTCAATTGGCCTTATCACCACTTTGAATGGCGATAAGTTTGATTGCAACTTTGCACACCTATCAAGGCTCGATGACAATGCATTAATGTGATGGTGTGGTGACATAAGGTCAACGGCCATAAGGTCAATAGGCCTTATTACCACATAGCCATTTAGCTGATTTTTTCATGTAAAGTGCAAAACCGTCGATTTTTTGAAATATTGTATGGTGAACCCCCAGGGGGGTTCCAGGGGGTGTGCCACTGGCATCGGTGGGTCGGGCCTCCAAAGTTAGTGGGGGTCGGTCATACATTTGGACTCGATTGGAGCACTCTAATGGGTCAAAGTGGGATTTTTCAAAATTTGCCCCTACCCAAAAGTTCGACCCAAATTGGGGGACATCAGATTCGTTTTAGAGGTATGGTTCCTTCGGCAAAGTTTCTTATTTTGATCCCTAGAATATGATCTTCACAGAGCAATGGGCGATTTTTTGCCTCCCCACAAATCGACCTATTAAACATATATAGAAAAACAGCCAGTTCCCCTGTAAAAAAATGTTTAAAGCACGTATAATCAATATTATTGTAACCACCCTCCTTTATTTTACGCCAAAGATATTTAATTTCCATAATTTTGCTTAAAAAATACAAATAAAATTATTATATGACAAATGACAATTGGAGGGTGGAGCCGTGTGTAGAAGTCCACGAAAGTGGGGAAAGCTTCTGACCGCCGTTCATCTGGGAATGGCCAGAGCGATTCTTTTGCATACGGTTCAAGCCGCTCACTACTTCCGGTCGCTTGCGGCCAAGTATCCTCTGGGTAGCCAATGTGCGAAGGCGACAGAGTGGCTAGGCCACTCTGACAGAATTGGCTTAAGAGTTACCTGGGGGATCTTTCATCGGCAGCGTCTGTCCACCACGAGGTGCGGCTGCAAGCGGGCGTCTGTCTTGGATAAAGCGGCTCGCTATATAAACGTCCAAATAATATTTTCATCCCCGCTGAGCGGGACCCGAGACACGCCACAACAGACAACCCTTTAATGATGACGACCATGACAAACGTTTGAAGGACAATTCATGCACCTGGAACGTCCGCTCCCTGAATGGGATTGGTGCAGATGCCCGCCTGGTTGATGTCCTCGTCAAAGAAAAATCTGACATCACCGCCATCCAAGAAATGCGTTGGACGAAGCAAGGAAAAAAGAAAATTAAAAATTGTGACATCTATTGGATTGGCCATACAAATAAGCTCAGTTTCAGCGTCAGCTTCGTGGTTGGAGGTAGACTTTGTTGCCAATTGGCGTTCACTCCTGTGGACGAACGTCTCGCCACTATCCAAATAAAAACAAAATTATTTTATTATATTATTCATCTGCGCCCATGCACCGACAGAGGAGAAATACGCTTTTTATGAACAATTAGATCGAACATACGAGCGCTGTCCCCGCCATGATATAAAAGTCGTGATTGGCTACTTTAACGCCAGGGTGTGCAAAGAAGGTGTTCTTTGGCCCCACAGTCGGAAAGTTCAGCCTTCACAATGAAACTTCTCCTAATGGACTGAGGCTGATTGACTTTGCCGGTGCTCGAAACATGGTCATATCCAGCACGAGGCTCATGCATGAAAAGATCAAAGATCGAAATACTCGCAATCAGATGCGCACGATCCGAGAAACCTAACATCAACTTGGACCATTATCTCGTCGCAGCCAATATATGCGCCGCCTCCGCGCGGCTAAAACCAAGGAAAGCTAGATGTCGAAAGGCTGCAATCGCAACATACTGCCAATGATTTCGCAACTGGACTCTCAAACCTGCTCTCTGAGAGCACAACTCAACCCGACGGAATGCAGGAGCAGTGGGAGCATATCTCCAAAGCTCTTCATACTGCCGCCGAGGAAAAAATGGGTTACCGGCGACCACGGAAAAACAACTCGTATGATGAAGAATTCCGCGTTGCAGCCGAAAGAAAAGGCGCCACCTACAGGGCTACGTTAAAAGCGAGCGTAATAAGAGCTGTGTGTGAACGCTGTCGCAAATTGAAAAGGGAAGCGAAACGCCTTTTCAGGAAGAAAAAAGCAGAGACAGAAAGTGCGAGGAGAGCTTGAGCTGCTAGCCACCAGGAATAACGCCCGAAAATTTTACCAAAAAATTCGGCGACAGATGGAAGGTTTTAAGACCGTGGCAAACTCTTGTAAGAACGAAAACGGCGACCTTGTAACTGATGTCCAGAGAGTACTTACATTACCGCACAGGGAACGAACCCGATCCCGCAATCGATGATGGAATAATTAAAAAAAGAATCGACACACATGACCTCTTTGTCGATTTTAAAGCCGCCTTCGACAGCATGAAAACGCGCTGCCTTATACGGCTGTGCAAAACGACGTTGAGCAACACCATCAGCTCTGTCAGAATCGGGAAGCACCTCTCTGAGCCGTTCGAAACTAAACGAGGTTTCAGACACGGTGATGTTGGAGAAAATTATCTAACTGCAGAACTCAACCGCTCTGGAACAACATTTATAAAAGCGTGCAATTACTGGCATATGCTGATGACACCCGCACCGTTAGTTCTGCTTGCTCCAAACTGGAAAAAGAAGCGGTAAAGATGGGTTTGATGGTGAATGAGGACAAAACGAAGTACCTGCCGTCATCGAGCAAAGAGTCAGCGCATATGCTCCTTGGCAACCACGCTACTGTTGGCAGCCATAATTTTGAAATAGTAAAAGACTTCGCTTATTTGGGAACCAGCATCAACACTAACAACAACGTTAGCTCCGAAATCACCCTTGCCAATAAATGCTTCTTTGGACTAGGCAGGCAATTGAAAAGTAAAAGTCTCTCTCGGCAAACAGAAATCATACTCTGAATGGGAAAATAGTTTCGCAAAAAGGCAAAATGAGTTTTTGAGTGGAAATTAAAGATGGGGGATTAGAAAGGAAAGCTGCCAACGTCAGTCACCTGTAGTAATTGCATCATGGGCGTAAATGAGTCTGTTGCGGTTGCAGCCTTTCGACGTCTAGCTTTCCTTTGGTTTTTGGTTTCTTGCTTTTAGCTGCGCGGAGGCAGGGTCGTACTTTGGTTGCGAAAAGGTAGTGATCCGAGTCCATGGTACATCCGAGTTGTGAATACATCTAAAACACAAGAGGCACATGGTCAATTTAATTACGTGAAATTCGATCGGGGGCAGCAGTTTGATGTATATTATTATGCTAGAACCTGGTACTGGCTATGGTGAGTCGATCAGCCTCATTGCTTTAGGGGAAGCTTCATCCCTATTTTCCCGAACTGATCATCAAATACGCTAAAAACTGTTTGTTATCTCCGAAAAGTCAACCATCACTGAAGATTCAGTGACGCTGTGCAGAACTAAGGCGAGTTAGCTTGAAATTTAGAAGAATTTAGTTAATACCGAAACAATGAAAGTTATGTATATCATAACTACGTGTATTTGCAAGAAGCCCACATGTGGATTAAAGAGAAAAAAACCATAAAGCTTTCATACAGCAATGTATAAACTTTAAATTAAAGCTGCACATTTTTCTGGGGAAACGCCTAACCGAAACAGAGCGAACACAATGCACAAAGTATTTTGTGCGCTTAAGTCAAAAATGATTTATTTAAAAATGTAAAATCGAACATCATCGATTAAGCTCTTCTGGAGAATATCGTTCGATATATTTTAATTTTTCGTATAGCTTCTATGTGTATCACAATGATCTATTCATTATAAACGACGGCTAGGCGCACAACCTATTTTCGGCTGCCTTTTTCAAAAACAGCCTGTCTCAGATTTTTATTGAAGAACGCCTTATCAGAATTTGATTTTAATACCATAACATGAACTCAAAAAATTGTCAGCCCAGAAAGAGCGTTCATAAAAGCAGTTATTAGATGGGGCGTTCTTTAACCGAATTCTGAGATAGGGCTTCCTTTAGTAAAATTCTGAGATAAGTGGGTTTTGGAAAAGGGATTTCCTAAAAGAAATCCTATGAGAGGGCGTTTTCGAACCGGCAGCCGAGTTAGACAGGCAGTTTGTCGACTCAGTTGTAGATTAACATATTTTACATACCCGTGTTATGCTTGCACGGTGTCCAGTCAACGAAAACTTTTCTGGCGGGCGTGGAATCCACTCTCCTGGACTTCTTTTGGCTTTTGTGGGAGCTCCTTCAATAACCTCCTTTTCGGCTTCGGATAATTTTGCTTCAAGTTCCATTACTTTTTTTTGCAATCGAATGACTGATGTCCATTTTTTTTCTAACAGTCCACTTACTTTCTTGTCGTTTTCTGCAGCAAACGTCGGCTTCTTTGCGAAATGCGTCCAAAGATTCAGCATAGCCATTGCTGCCTAAATAATCTGCGATTGCTTGGTTCCTAAAAGAACAATGTTTTACACAGTTACTTTTATTTGAATGCCCTAATATATTGAAGGCCGTAATATATTGAAGGCCTTAACCAACTCTTTTATCGAAACTGCATTTAAACTACACAAAACTTTTAAAATACATATGAAAAATAAAATTTTGGCATCTCCTCTCAGCTTATAGATTTGTGGACCTGTTTACGCGGATGTTGTTTTAACACAAACGTGACATTTTTAAGGTTATGATAAAGAACCGTTTAAGTAAACGCTTAAGAAATATTTTGATTTATATTTTGTATGGAAATAAGAAAAGCCAAAAAGCTTTGAAAATAAAAACGAATTCTTTTTAAATGACATTTCCATTTCAAATTACAAGAGCTTTATAAACTCTTTATTTTTTATGAATAAGGGGAACAGAATATTGAATTTCAATGATTTTCATCGTATAGTGATAGGGAAGGCAGCAAAGCGATTGTCTGTAAAGGATTTGTAGTCATCCTACTTTCCTTTCTTAAAGTTGATGAAAGTGCGGTTCTCGGTGATTATGAAGTCAGTGGTTCGCTCGAGCTAAAGGAGTATAGGCAGGTCGTCAGATACCAATGTTCCCATCGGCTGCCAGTTGACGCAGTTTACTAGACTTGCGTTCACGATGGATAGATCTGGCGAACTGTGACAGCTTCGTACCATACGAGTGGGGGGCGTCTCCGTGATATCAGGGCGGTATCCACTGGGGCAACAGGTGACAGGAGGAATGTCGATGTTGATGATTTCTAGGTTTACATCGCCTGACCGGACAGATATGTCGTGACTTCCAAGAACACTGCCTCTGCGACCGATGTCGGGATCAAATATATTGCATTGCACTGCGTGGTGTATGACAGACGCAAGACCGCCTCCATTTGCGCTCTCGCGATGGCGCTGATGCGTAGACTACGGGACTCCCTTGGGCGTGAACAGCAAGGAGCCACAGAAGATATATAAAAGTTACGAGGGCGTCGGGTTTTGGGGTCTAGCCCAGAACAACCTGTTCGATGCAACCATCCCTTGCACGTGACACACTGACAAGAGTGTGACTGTCCTAGAAAGATTCTTTTCCGGCAAACGCAGCAAAACAATTTTTGTGACTGGGGTCAGGTGAAGGACCCGGATTGGATCCGATACCTTCCCGGAGCAGGAGAGTGTGGCGCAGTCTCGCTGCAAGGATCTGCTGAGAGGATGACAATTTGTGGGAGGGACGCAACAAATTAAATGGGGTTACACTGGAATGACAGCCCTCGGTTGGGAAAAATCCCGAGTCGCTCCGGTACATAGAACAGGCTACTTTGGAAAGCGGGGCTTAAGGGGTCATCTCCGAGAGCATTATGAGGAAATACGGCACATGAGAACACAATTGTATGAAGCAAAAAAGCACTCCGTGATATCCACAAACAGGCATCTGACCTCCATGTCAGGAATTACCCGGCGAATCCATTTCTTAAAGAAAAATACCAAGAACTTGCAGAAGAGAAACGCACTCTCCCTAGGGAAACGCGCGTCACTCTAGATTAACTTCGATCTGGATGCTGTAACAGGTTAAACTCTTACCTATCCAGAATCAACCCCGCATACAAAATGTATGTCTTGCTTGCAATGTGTCTCCACATTACACCAACCATCTCTTCGACTGTATTGTGGAACCAATGCCTCTAACACCTCTCTCACTATGGCCCTCGCCTGTTTAAACTGCAAGTTTCCTTGGACTCCCGTTAGAGGATATTGATGACAATTGGTGATCGGTCGCGCCTATTGGATAGGGCGAAGCACTGCTAGAACAACAACAGCAATAGTGACTCAGTTGGTGAAGGTAGTTTCGATATGTAGAAGTCAAACAAAAGCGGAGATAGAATACCACTCTGTGGCCCTCCCCTGTTGAAACTGCAAGTTTCCTTGAACTCCCATTAGAGGACATTGATTACAATTTGTGATGGGTCGCACATATTGGATGGGGCGAAGCACTGCTACAACAACAACATGCCCCCACCAGAATTGCAGGTAATTGTAACAGCTCGCCTGACTTCTCAATCGTCAGCGCGGGGCTAATTAACTGCGTTGAATGGTAGCCGATGTTTACTTTAGCATCTGACCACATGCCCATACTCCTTTCAATACAGCTACCTGCCAGTTTCTTCACCTCTAAAAGCGGCCTTTTATTAAGGCTACACAACTTTCACAAATAAATCGTTTTTTGCTGTTCCCACCATTCCGACTGATGTCCGGCAAGGCGAGCATTCGCTCCGCAAGGTCATCGCTTCGGCACGCTTTATTCCGGCCGGTAGAATACCTGAAATCATACCACATTTCCCGGCTGAAACTGCAAATTTAGCAAAATAACGTGACCTGGCGGGACATCCCGACCATAGAGACTCCCTATATTATGAGTCTCAGCTTGGATATTATACGGTTGGTAAATGAACACAAACGTACCAAATGGGAGGAGCATTAAGGAACCGCAACCTCTCTGCGAGTGTTGGTAAATTGTGTTCGACCGTCAAATCCTTGTCTAATCAAACTAAACAGAACGATAAATTATCTATCGCTTCCCAAGGCAGTCCGTTCTATGTACCGGAGCGACTCGGAATTGTTCCCGACCAAGGAATGATATTCCTGGGTGGGGAAAAATTCCGAGTCGAGTGTAACCCGATTTAATTTGTTGCATCCCTTCCAGAAACTGTCATCCTCCCAGCAGCGGGACTGCTCCATATTCTATTGCTCCGGGAAGGTATCGAACCCAATCCGGGCCCGTCTCCTGACCGCGGTCCTGAGAAGAGGTTTTGCTGCGTCTGCCGGAAAATATTGTGTTTGTTCGCCTTCGCGAGTGAACGTGTTTTCATTCACTTCAGCCATTGCAACAACAATTGCCATCAACATTACAACAACAGGGAAAGCCGAGAACAAAGCCAGCAGTCATAACCGGTTCTTCTCAAGAATTGCAACAACAACAACTACAACATCTCAGCCCATGTTTTAGCAATAAGAAATCAAATAGCAATGACAATGCTGGTACTGTAAACGACAAGTCGGTGAGTTGCGAAGATGATGAAAATATTACGCTACATCTCTTGTACAAAGAGATCTTATGCCTTAAGACACTCAACGTTGATTTTCTTAAAACGATTGACTGTTTAAGAGAAGAGAACACAGTTTTAAAAGAGAAAGTCGTTAGACTTGAACGACAGGTGAATTATATTGCGCAAAAACAGCTGGAGAACGATATTGACATTGTTGGTATACCTAACGTGAAGCCCGAAAACATTAACTCTTGTGTTGAGAAATTGTTTGCTGATGCATTGGGTATAGTTTACAAGTACAAGTGTGTTGACTTCTTTCTGACAGGCACTCGCTTAAGTGAGCATAACGGGAAAATCTGGGTTGCCATTGTTGTTTCGGTTGAAAACGGTCAATTAGGGTTCTGTGCAGAGACGTAAAAGATTGAAAACGGTTTATGTAGTCACAGAAGTGTTGCTCCTGTTCCACAGCATTTTAATTTTATATCATGACGAAAAGTGGTCAGTTCAGAGTTATTGATTTTCATTAAAAGTTTAATTTATTACAGAGGGTTACTCCTTTAAGTGTAAAAAGCATAGAAAACGTAGAGTTTATCAAATTATTTTGAAACACTTTTTAATTTGAATTTCTGTACCCAAGTTCACTATATTTGTGTAACATAAGAATCTGGAGGTCAATTCCTTAACTATGAAAAACTGAAAAATGTACACTTAATAAAAACTCATTTGCACACACAATTTACACTTTGAATTTAGTTGCGTTTTTATGCACAAAATTTTGAAACTAAAAACAAAATTTTCATTTGTCAGAAAAAATAAAGGAAAAACGACCTAATGTCAAAAAACCCTATCGAAATACAAACTGGCTTGTTTGTTTTTAATGAACCACTTTGTATTTTTCTTTTATTTCGTTAGCTTTTTTAAATATAGTTCACACACTTACACCAGTACTGAAACCTTATTGGCTCCCTCGACAAAAAATATAAAAGAAAATACAAGAAAAATACATAGAAAATAAAGTAGTGTCATATAGGAATTTGATTTGTTTGCACTTACAGCACCAATATATATATTGCAGGAGACTTTCACAGCTACAAAAATTAACAAGCCAACCTAATATAAACGCACGCAAGTCATTTTCTGTCAAAAATGTCTCATGCACATACAACTTGTATGAGAGCAACCCAAATTGAATTTGCTGCGTGAAAACCTGGCTCGATTTCCAATTTTTGTTCTGCGTGACATTTAGATTTGACGTTTGCACACATGCTTTACATTGTCGCAACGCATGCTTACATGGGTTAGGGCAAAAAACGCCGATTGTTTGCGTGCGCTAAAAAAACGCATTGCGGTTTTATTTGGTTGGCTTGTAAGGCGGATTTACACAGACTTTTTGGTTGTGTTGCATTCATTAATTCATCTGTCGGGCGAAGTATCGAAAAATTTACATAAATGCTTTGGTTGCGTGCCTAAGCTTTGACAACGCCATACGAAAAACAATGAAACGCTGTACGTTATCTTTGCTCTGAAGCGACCAAAGCGTTTATATAATTTTGCCCTTATGCATTTGTGTAAACAGCCTTAGAAGTGAAATTTTTCGATGTTACACGTGTGCCGCTTTATATTTTGACTCTAATTTAAATAAATTTTGCTTTCCGTATGTTTCCACATTGTTGCAGGCTACAAATCTCCTAGTATTCTTATTTCCGCGGAAATATATGCAACCATTGCATCTGTAAATACTACAAAGTTTTATTAAACTATAAAATGCAACTCAGCTTGAAGTACTCTTACGTGCCAAAAATGCAACTCTAGAACTGAGATTTGCATCAGGTGAGCGAGGCTATTAGTAGTTTTGACGTCTATCGCTTAGTTGACACACTTGTATAGGTACACTATGGCATTGGGAGTTGTTGTACCAGCTGATCAAATTGAAAGGAGCTACATAAAGACAAAAAACG
Organism: Eurosta solidaginis; assembly: GCA_029619165.1. Lineage (NCBI taxonomy): Eukaryota > Metazoa > Arthropoda > Insecta > Diptera > Tephritidae > Eurosta > Eurosta solidaginis. Next base: position 16,556 of record JARSSU010022743.1, read on the forward strand.
TAGCAGCCCTCCGCGGCCCGCTAACTAAGTATATATGTGCGTTTATCTTCGCGTGAGGTGAAGAACAAAGTAATGAGAGCGAAATCAAAAGCAAAAAATAAGTTAACCTCTGATATTTTCCCTAGTGCTAACATTAAGCAGAAAATTTTTATTAACGACAGTCTTACGCCCTATAACAGAGCTTTATATGCAGAAGCAAATAAAATAAAAAACGAGAAACACTATAAGTATTTATGGGTTAGGAATTCTAAAATAATGTTAAGAAAAGCTGAAAAAGGGGTTGTTGTTGTTGTGACAGCGTTTGATGATTTGTCTGGATTTCCAGACTAGTTCGTTTACCAATTTTAAAAAACCTTAGGTATGAACATATTTATACCGAATGATCTCAACAGCGACAACATACTTAATGACAGCCCTGTACGCAGTGCAAATCTGATTGTTTCTGATAAATATTGTCTTTATATAGTCCACTAAAACATTCGTAGTCTACGGCAAAATTTTGATTCCTTGCTGTGTAAGTTGGAAGCACTTCCCGTTTTTCCTCATTTAATATTCGTGTCAGAAATATGGATTTACTCCCATGAAACTGAGTTTTATAGTATCCGCGACTACAATTTCTTTGCTAATATCAATAATGAATATTCTGCAGGTGGTATAGGAGTTTTTGTGCGTAATACAATTGAATGCGATATATCACGCTATAATCTGTCGAGCACAGACATATTGAAAGTTGTATTAAAAAATAATAATAAGTTTTTAACTCTAGTCTGTGTATACAGACGTCATGCTGAATCTGGTCTATGCTTTCTGGAAGAATTTACAAACATTCTAAATGTTGAGAGATCGAGGAACGTTATTATAGTAGGTGACCTGAATCTAGATATACTCCAATCGAATACTATATCTGAAAATTATTTAGCCCTTATGGAAAATCATGGATTTATTTCTTATGTAAATGAACCCAAGAATTTGCTCTGGAACTTGCTTGAATCATGTTTTTTGTAGATTCAGTAGCATTTGTGCTGTTAACTTGGATCTTCAAATTACCGACCATACTATGACTGGAATTAAAGTTGCTAATTTCTATTACGAGAATAAGAAACCAAAAAATAAAGGCGTGATAAATAAAATCAATTATTCGCTATTGGATGAGAGGCTACGCCATGAAGATTGGGTTAGGGTTTACAATGAGGTGAATATCTCCAAAGCGTGCGCAATTTTTTATCGGCATAATGCATTCTCACATACGGTCTGCAGTTAAAAACTAAACTTACTTACTTACTTAATTGGCGCTTAACCGTCTAAACTTAAACCCTGGATTAATGATAACCTCATTAGGAAAGCTAATCTAAAAAATAAGCTAGGTGGTAAATGCCGTAAGCACCCATCAAATCGGGAACTTCGTTCTCGATATATCAAGTTATGCAAGCAGCTAAATAAAGATATTCAATCTCAACGTGATAGCTATTTCTGTGATAGATTCTTAGACTGCAGAGGTAATTCGAAAAAAGAATGGAAAGTTATTAATAGTGTCGTTAACCGGAAACGGGTAAATGATGAGCAGGCTGTCACTCTAACCGAAAATTGGAATACTATCTCCGACCGTGTCTGGCATCTTCAATGATTTTTTTGTATCGGTGGGGCAATCTAACTCTACTCCTTGCAAGTGTATCTTCTCTGACAATGATACATATAATCACAATAACAGTTTTTTATTTGAAGCTTTCACAGGTTCTGAAATTCCAGCAATTATTAAAAATTTAAATAACTCCAAGTCTTGTGAGTATGACGGCATTTCAAAGAACTACTTAAGAGCACAGCACTTTTCACAGGAACTTTTCCGGACCTGCTGAAATGTGCGATAATCGTTCCTTTATTCAAAAAAGGTAACAAAAAAGATAAAAACAATTATAGGCGATTTCCCCACTGCCATCTATTTCAAAGGTTTTTGAAAAAAGCATTTAAAAATCGTATTTTAAGTTTCCTTGAAAGAAATGGGTTTTTTGGTTCAAAACAGTTTGGGTTCAGGTCCGGACGTTCAACTGAAGATGCCCTTTTAGAATTTTGCTCCTTCATCTACAAACAGCTCGATAGTAAACTAAACAGCGCTAGTCTCTTTGTCGACATTACTAAGGCTTTTGATACGGTGGACCATGAAATTTTACTACATAAATTATACTGCGCCGGCCTCCGGGGGTTCGTAAACCAGTGGTTTAAGTCATACTTGTCTAATAGGGTGCAAAAGGTTAAATTACACGGATATCTCAGCAGCAGTAATTCAATAACGATTGGGGTTCCACAAGGTTCTGTCCTGAGTCCTATTCTCTTCTTAGTTTACGTTAATTAAATCTTTCATTTGCCTTTCGTAGGAAATGTCACTGGTTTTGCTGATGACCTTGCGATTGCATATGCCTCAAGCAATGCTGGATTTAAAAACCAATACTTTTAATTCTCGTGTACTTTGTAGTACCAATTGCTTTGTAATTGACATGGTAGATGAATTCCAGTATCTAGGCCTCACCCTAGACAAAAACATGAAGTGGTGCAACTACATAACGCGTTTAAAACAATATCTGAAATTTTCTTTACGCTGCTTCTATCACCTCAGAAGTTACTGCTCAAAAAGCACCCTGAAAACAGTCTACTACTCATTATTTAACTCTAAATTGCTATATGGTATCATTTGCTGGGGAGGTGCTAGCCTAAACAAGATCCAACTTTTATTAATATTGCAACAGTGTGCTATTCGATATGCAGGGTAAATCGGACGCATCCCTCAAGAGAGCTCTTTAGGAGTTTACAGATTCTTCCAGTAAAAGACCTTTATTATTTCAAAGTCTTAAATATTTTTTTAATAGGTGTGGTTACCTGGAAAGCATGACATCGGAAATTTATAGTCTGAGGATAAACTCGCAGAACACCGTAATAGTCCCTTCTTGGAGAACCACACTTTATAGCAGGTTTTTTACTATCTTGTCTTATAAGCTATTTAACGCGCTACCTGCCGGCATTCGAGTCATAAGAAATATGAATAAATTTTTAAAGAATGTGAAATTCTTCTTTTTAGAACAATCATACCACCTAGCTTATTATTCGAAGTTTTGCTGCGGACCAATACTTAATATTTGTATGCTCAATATTGACAATATATTTGAATATTCTGAAATTTACTATTTGTTTTTTCTGCTTTTAATACTTTTAATCTTCTAAAAACCTTACCCACGTACCTGATGTACATTTTTTTTTATGTTTGTTTTTCCTTCTTTTTTTACTTTGAATTTTAATTTGAATTTTACAATTTATTTAACTTTTTAAAGCCACGCCACTGTATTTTTGTAACTAGTAGATATTGGCATTTAGCGCTATGCTAAGCTTAACATATAAAATGCCTTAACTTTTCTTATGCCTATAGTATTTTTATATTCGCTGTAATATTGTTTTTCTTTTGTAGTTTGGAATATTATTCACCATGTACATAGGAGTAAGCAAAATGTTTAATACAATTGAATTGAATTGAATCTTTTTAGGACGGTCATACTCTTGTCAGTGTTTCTCGTGCAAGGGATGGTTGCATTGGAAATGTTGTTCTGGGCTAGATCCCAAAACCCCACGTCCTCGTAACTTTTATAAATCTTTTGTGGCTCCTTGCTGTTCACGCCCAAGGTCGTCCCGTAGTCTACGCCTCAGCGCCCCCCTCCCTCCCCCTACCCACTACCTTCCAACAGCTCTGCTGATCAACAAGCCGCACCAAGTACACGATTCTGCTCGCGCCCTAGTAGAGTCGGTAGCAATGCCGAGCATCAGCCCCCGCCCGTCTTCTTCTCCCCCTCTTTCCGGCAGCAATCGCGTAGGTCAAGGAAATAGACTCTTAGTCCCTACCACCTTTTGCCAACACACAATATATACGTTTGCGTCATCTGCCCAATGCAGCTCCTGTCTTGGACGGTGCCACTTTCCTGTTATGGTCTCCGCGACGGCATCCCCCGACGGGTTTCACTGCGCCATGTTGCCAGGCAGCAAACCCAAATACACCGGGTACCCCAATGCTTCCCAAGGAAGTCCAGTCCCAGGGCCACAACAGCAGTTGCGTCTTAGCCTTTCACAACCCAGGCGTAGTCACCCGTCACTTACTCCTAGAGTGACGACGTCTCTCCCGCTGCACTTTAGAACTCTACAGTTAAACTGTAACGGATTAACTGGCAAGATCACGGAGATAGTCGATTTCTTGAAGCGACACAACATCCGCATTGCTGCGATTAAAGAGACTAAACTCACAGCAAGATTTACTCTGCAGAAATGTTCTGGGTATAATGTCCACAGAAAAGATCGCGAGAGCGGAAATGGAGGCGGCCTCGCGTTTATCATAGACCGCTCAGTGCAATATCATACATTTGATCCCGACATCGTCCGCAGGGACAGTGTCTTAGAACGTCAAGGCTTATCTGTTCGGTCAGGCGATGCAAACCTAGAAATCATCATCTATCTATATCCCTCCTGCCACCTGTTGCCCCAGTGGATGCCACCCTAATATCAGCGCCTTACTCACTGGCAACAATCGCATTATCTTAGACGATTTCAATGCCCATCACGATCTGTGGAATTCAAACTTGCAGGCAGACAGTAGGGGTGAGATGTTGGCGGAGCAAATAGAAGAAATGACTTTCCGAACAATAAACGGAGACGCCCCAAACACGTATGGGTGGAAGCTGTCGCAGTTCGCCGGATATATCAATCGTGAGCGCAGGACTCGTAAACTGCGTCAACTGGCAGCCGATGGTAACTTTGGCATCCGACCACCTGCCTATATTTATTTCGCTCTTTTATAAACTTTAAAAAAGGAAAGTGGGATGAATACAAATCCTTTACAGACAACAGCTTTGCTGCCCTCCCTATCCCGATTGATGCTCGCCAAGGGGAGCGTGCTTTCCGCAAGGTCATTGAATCCGCCTCGGCTCGCTTCATTCCCGCCGGTAGAATTCCCGAAATTCGGCCTCACTTTCCGGCGGAGGCCGCAAATTTAGCGAGAGAACGCGACCTTATAAGACAGCTCGATCCCGACGACCCCCAAATAAGGGATATAAACCAACGCATCAGATTGCTTGTGGATGAACACAAGCGGGCGAGCACCTAAGCGGTGGTAACCTCTCTGCCGGTGTACGTAAGCTTTGGTCCACCGTAAAGTTCCTGT
>JARSSU010022744.1:0-10036 GCA_029619165.1 Eurosta solidaginis
ATCCAAGGTTCTATCGTTACGGTTCAATTTCTACGTTTACTGGTGGGGTTAACCGACTAAAAGGGATAAGTGTCCATTATATTGAACAAACAATAGAATCGATTTATTTTTGCAGATGTAGGTTTTTAGTTTATATTATCCACAAGCTTATCAAGGTTCTATCGCTTACGGTTCAATTTCTACGGTAATACTGGGTGTGTGTTAACCGACTAAAAGGGATAAGTGTCATATCTATTGAACCAAGCAGATAGAATCGATTTTTTTTTGTGGGTGGTGGGTTTTTTTTGTATTTCAGCTGGTCCAAGGTCTATCGCTAGAACGGTTCAATTTCTACGTCATACTGGGTGGTTAACCGACTAAAAGGGATAAGTGTCCATATCTATTGAACCAAGCAAGACAGAATCGATTTTATTTTTGCAGATGATAGGTTTTATGTGTATATTAATCCACATAGCTGATCCAAGTTCTATCGCTAACGGTTCAATTTCTACGTCTATCTGGGTGGGGTTAACCGACTAAAAGGGATAAGTGTCCATATCTATTGAACCAAAGCTAGCATAGAATCGATTTAATGTTTTGCAGTGGTCGGTTTTTATGTGTATATTATCCACAAGCTGATCCAATGATCTCGCTACGGTTCAATTCCTACGTCATACTGGGTGGGTTAACCGCTATAAAGGGATAAGTGTCCATATCTATTGACCAAGCAAGACTAGACTCCATTTTGTGTAGCATGGTGATAGGTTTTATGTGTGTATATTATCCACAAGCGATCCAAGTTCTATCGCTACGGTTCAATTTCTACGTCATACTGGGTGGGGTTACCGATAAAAGGGTGATAGTGTCCATCTATTGAACCAAGCAAAGATAGATCGATTTTGTTTTTTGCAGATGATAGGCTTGTTGTGTATGTTTAATCCACAATCTGATCCAAGATTCTTCGCTAACGGTTCATTTCTGACGTCGTCTGGTGCGGTTAACCGACTAACAGGGCTAAGTGTCATATCTCTTGAACCAGCAAGACTAGAATCGATTTTGTTTTTCGTAGATGGTAGGTATTTTATGCGTGTATTCCTCCACACGCTGATCAACAAGGCTCTATCGCTAGCGTTCAATTTCTACGTCATACGGGTGGGGTTCACCGACTAAAGGGATAAGTGTCCATATCTATTGAACACAGCAAGACAGAATCGATTTTATTTTGTGCAGATGGTAGTTTTTTATGTGTATATTCATCACAAGCTGATCCAGGTTCTATCGCTCAACGGTATCAATTTCTACGTCATACTGGTGTGGTTAACCGACTAAAAGGATAAGTGTCATATCTATTGACCAAGCTAGACAGTAATCGGTTTTATTTTTGCAGATGATTAGTTTTATGTGTATATTAATCCACAGCTGATCCAAGGCTCTATCGTTACACGGTTGGCACTTTCTACGTCATACTGGGTGGAGTTAGCGACTAAAAGGGGTAAGTGTCCATATCTATTGAACCAGTCAAGGCAGAATCGTTTTATTTCTGCAGATCGTAGTTTTTATGTGTCTATTAATCACTACAGCTGATCCAGGTTCTATCGCTAACGGTTCACTTTTCTACGTCATACTGGGTGGGGTTATCCGCCTAAAAGGGATAGTGTCCTATCTATTGAACCAAGCAAGACGAGAATCGATTTTATTCTGCAGATGTATGTTTTTATGTGTATATTAATCCACAGCTGATCCAGGTTCTATCGTTAACGGTTCAATTTCTACGTCATACTGGTGGGTTAACGACTAAAAGGGATAAGTGTCCATACTATTGACCAAGCAAGATAAATCGATTTATTTTGCAGATGGTAAGTTTTTTATGTGTATATTAATCCAGAGCTGATCCAAGGTTCTATCGTAACGTTCAATTTCTACGTCATACTGGGTGGGTTAACCGACTAAAGGATAAGTGTCCATATCTATTGAACCAAGCAAGAAGATCGATTTTGTTTTTGCAGATGATAGGTTTTTATGTGTATATTATCCACAAGCGGATCCAAGGTTCTATCGTTAACGTTCATTTCTACGTCATAGTGGGTGGGGGTTAACCGACTAAAGGGATAAGTGTCCATATCTATTGAACACAAGCAAGACAGAATCGATTTTATTTTGCAGATGATAGTTTTTATGTGTATATAATCCACAAGCTGATCCAAGTCTATCGTCTACGTTTCAATTTCTACGTCATACTGTGTGGGGTTAACTGACTAAAAGGGATATGTGTCCATATCTATTGACCAAGCAATAAATCGATTTTAGTTTTGCAGATGTTAGTTTTTATGTGTATATTAATCCACAGCTGATCCAGGTTCTATCGTTAACGTTTCAATTTCTACGTCATACTGGGTGGGGTTAACCGACTAAAGGGATAAGTGTCCATATTATTTAACAAGCAAGACAGAATCGATTTTATTTTGCAGATGATAGGTTTTATGTGTGTATTATCCACAAGCTGATCCAAGGTTCTATCGTTAACGGTTCAATTTCTACGTCACAGTGGTGGGTTAACCGACTAAAAGGGATAAGTGTCCTATCTATTGAACCAAGCAAGATAAATCGATGCAGCTGATAGGTTTTTATGTGTATATATATCCCAAGCTGATACAGTTCTATCGTAACGGTTCATTTCTACGTCAAAGTGGTGTGTGTGGGTTAACCGACTAAAAGGATAAGTGTCCATATCTATTGACCAAGCAAGACTAGAATCGATTTTGTTTTTGCAGATGAGTAGGTTTTTATGTGTATCATTAATCCACAGCTGATCCAAGGTTCTATCGCAACGGTTCAATTTCTACGTCATACGTGGTGGGTTACCGACTAAAAGGGATAAGTGTCCATATCTATTGAACCAAGCAGAAGAATCGATTTATTTTTGCGATGTTTAGGTTTTTATGTGTATATTGATCAAGCTGATCAGGTTCTATCGTTAACGTGTTCATTTCTACGTTATACTGGGTGGGGTTAACCGACTAAAAGGGATAAGTGTCAATATCTATTGAACCAAGCAAGACGATCGATTTTATCAGATGTTGTTTTTGCAGGATAGGTCTACTTATGGTTCATTAATCACAAGCTGATCCAAGTTCTATCGCTAACGCGTTCAATTTCCCTACGTCATCAGTGGGTGGGGTTACGACTAAAAGGGATAATGTCCATATCTATTGAACCAAGCAAGATAGAATCGATTTGTTTTTGCAGATGATAGTTTTTTATGTGTATATTATCCACAAGCTGATCCAAGTTCTATCTTTAATGTCAATTATATCATCACAGCTGATCCAGGTTCTATCGCTACACGTCCATATGGGTGGGTTAACCGACTATAGGGATAAGTGTCCATATCTATTGAACCAAGCAGGTAGAATCGAATTTATTTTTTGCAGATGATAGGTTTTTATGGTTTATTAATCCACAAGCTGATCAAGTTCTATCGTTACGGTTCAATTTCTACGTCAACTGGTGGGTTAACCGACTAAAAGGGATAGTGTCCATATCTATTGTGGGTGGGGTAACCACTAAAGGGATGTGTCCATATCTATTAAAACAAGCGACAGAATCGATTTATTTTTGCAGATGTAGGTTTTTATGTGTATATTAATCCACAAGCTGATACAAGTTCTATCGTTAACGGTTCAATTTCTACGTCAAGTGGTTGGATTAACCGACTAAAGGGATAAGTGTCCATATCTATTGTGTGGGGTACCGACTAAAAGTGATAGTTTCATATCTATTGAACCAAGCAAATAGAATAAACTTATTTTTGCAGATGGTAGGTTTTTATGTGTTATTAATCCACAGCTGATCCAAGGTTCTATCGCTTAACGGTTCAATTTCTACGTCATAGTGGGTCGGGTTAACCGACTAAAAGGGATAAGTGTCCATATCTATTGAACCAGCAAGATAGAATCGATTTTGTTTTGTTGCAGATGATAGGTTTTTATGTGTATATTAATCCACAAGCTGATCCAAGGTTCTATCGTTAACGGTTCAATTTCTACGTCAAAGTGGGTAGGGTTAACCGAATAAAAGGGATAAGTGTCCATATCTATTGAACCAAGCAAGATAGAATCCATTTTGTTTTTGCAGGTGATAGGTTTTTATGTGTATATTATTCCACAAGCCAATACAAGGTTCTATCGTAACGGTTCAATTTCTACGTCAAAGTGGATTGGGGTTAACCTACTAAAAGGGATAAGTGTCCATATCTATTGTGGGTGAGGTTAACCGACTAAAAGGAATAAGTGTCCATATCTATTGAACCAAGAAAGATAGAACGATTTTGTTTTTGCAGATGATATGTTTTTATGCGTATATTAATCCACAAGCTGATCAAGGTTCTATCGCTAACGGTTCATTTCTACGTTATACTGGGGTGGGGTTACCGACTAAAAGGGATAAGTGTCCATATCTATTGAACCAAGTAAGATATAATCGATTTTATTTTTGCAGATGGTAGGTTTTTATGTGTATATTAATCCACAAAGCTGATCCAAGGCTCTATCTTTAATGGTTCAATTTCTACGCCATAGTGGGTGGGGTTAACCGACTAAAAGGGATAAGTATACTAATCTATTGAACCAAGCAAGATAGAATCGATTTTGTTTTTGCAGATGATAGGTTTTTTATGTGTATATTAATCCACAAGCTGATCCAAGTTCTATCGCTAACGGTTCAATTTCTACGTCATACTGGTGGGGTTAACCGACTAAAAGGGATAAGTGTCCATATCTATTGAACCAAGCAAGATAGAATCGATTTTGTTTTTTGCAGATGATAGGTTTTTATGCGTATATTAATCCACAAGCTGATCCAAGGCTCTATCGTTTTAACGGTTCAATTTCTACGTCATAGTGGGTGGGGTTAACCGACTAAAAGGGATAAGTGTCCATATCTATTGAACCAAGCAAGATAGAATCGATTTATTTTTGCAGATGGTAGTTTTTTATGTGTATATTCATCCACAAGCTGATCCAAGGTTCTATCGCTAACGGTTCAATTTCTACGTTATACTGGGTGGGGTTAACCGACTAAAGGGATAAGTGTCCATATCTATTGAACCAAGCAAGATAGAATCGATTTTGTTTTTGCAGATGATAGGTTTTTATGTGTATATTAATCCACAAGCTGATCCAAGTTCTATCTTTAACGGTTCAATTTCTACGTCATAGTGGGTGGGGTTAACCGACTAAAAGGGATAAGTATACATATCTATTGAACCAAGCAAGATAGAATCGATTTGTTTTTGCAGATGATAGGTTTTTATGTGTATATTAATCCACAAGCTGATCCAAGAGTTCTATCGCTAACGGTTCAATTTCTACGTCATACTGGGTGGGGTTAACCGACTAAAAGGGATAAGTGTCCATATCTATTGAACCAAGCAAGACAGAATCGATTTTATTTTTGCAGATGGTAGTTTTTATGTGTATATTAATCCACAAGCTGATCCAAGGTTCTATCGTCTAACGGTTCAATTTCTACGTCATACTGGGTGGGGTTAACCGACTAAAAGGGATAAGTGTCCATATCTATTGAACCAAGCAAGAAGTATCGATTTTATTTTTGCAGATGTTAGGTTTTTATGTGTATATTAATCCACAAGCTGATCCAAGGTTCTATCGTCTACGGTTCAATTTCTACGTCATACTGGGTGGGGTTAACCGACTAAAAGGGATAAGTGTCCATATCTATTGAACCAAGCAAGATAGAATCGATTTTTTTTTGCAGATGGTAGGTTTTTATGTGTATATTAATCCACAAGCTGATCCAAGGTTCTATCGCTAACGGTTCAATTTCTACGTCTACTGGGTGGGGTTACCGACTAAAGGGATAAGTGTCCATATCTATTGAACCAAGCAAGATAAATCGATTTTATTTTTGCAGATGATAGGTTTTTATGTGTATATTAATCCACAAGCTGATCCAAGGTTCTATCGTTAACGGTTCAATTTCTACGTCATACTGGGTTGGGTTAACCGACTAAAAGGGATAAGTGTCCATATCTATTGAACCAAGCAAGATAGAATCGATTTTGTTTTTGCAGATGATAGGTTTTTATGTGTATATTAATCCACAAGCTGATCCAAGGTTCTATCGTACGGTTCAATTTCTACGTCATAGTGGGTGGGTTAACCGACTAAAAGGGATAAGTGTCCATATCTATTGAACCAAGCAAGATAGAATCGATTTTGTTTTTGCAGATGATAGGTTTTTATGTGTATATTAATCCACAAGCTGATCCAAGGTTCTATCGCTAACGGTTCAATTTCTACGTCATACTGGGTGGGGTTAACCGACTAAAAGGGATAAGTGTCCATATCTATTGAACCAAGCAGACAGAATCGATTTTATTTTTGCAGATGGTAGGTTTTTATGTGTATATTAATCCACAAGCTGATCCAAGGTTCTATCGCTAACGGTTCAATTTCTACGTCATACTGGGTGGGGTTAACCGACTAAAAGGGATAAGTGTCCATATCTATTGAACCAAGCAAGATAGAATCGATTTTGTTTTGCAGATGATAGGTTTTTATGTGTATATTAATCCACAAGCTGATCCAAGGTTCTATCGTAACGGTTCAATTTCTACGTCATAGTGGGTGGGTTAACCGACTAAAAGGGATAAGTGTCCATATCTATTGAACCAAGCAAGATAGAATCGATTTTGTTTTTGCAGATGATAGGTTTTTATGTGTATATTATTCCACAAGCTGATACAAGGTTCTATCGCTAACGGTTCAATTTCTACGTCATACTGGTGGGGTTAACCGACTAAAAGGGATAAGTGTCCATATCTATTGAACCAAGCAAGATAGATCGATTTTATTTTTGCAGATGATAGGTTTTTATGTGTATATTAATCCACAAGCTGATCCAAGGTTCTATCGCTAACGGTTCAATTTCTACGTCATACTGGGTGGGGTTAACCGACTAAAAGGGATAAGTGTCCATATCTATTGAACCAAGCAAGACAGAATCGATTTTATTTTTGCAGATGTAGGTTTTTATGTGTATATTAATCCACAAGCTGATCCAAGGTTCTATCGCTAGCGGTTCAATTTCTACGTCATACTGGGTGGGGTTAACCGACTAAAAGGGATAAGTGTCCATATCTATTGAACCAAGCAAGATAGAATCGATTTTGTTTTTGCAGATGATAGGTTTTTATGTGTATATTAATCCACAAGCTGATCCAAGGTTCTATCGTTAACGGTTCAATTTCTACGTCAAAGTGGGTAGGGGTTAACCGACTAAAAGGGATAAGTGTCCATATCTATTGAACCAAGCAAGATAGAATCGATTTTGTTTTTGCAGATGATAGGTTTTTATGTGTATATTATCCACAAGCTGATCCAAGGTTCTATCGTTAACGGTTCAATTTCTACGTCATACTGGGTGGGGTTAACCGACTAAAAGGGATAAGTGTCCATATCTATTGAACAAAGCAAGACAGAATCGATTTTATTTTTGCAGATGTAGTTTTTTATGTGTATATTAATCCACAGCTGATCCAGGTTCTATCGTAACGGTTCAATTTCTACGTTATACTGGGTGGGGTTAACCGACTAAAAGGGATAAGTGTCCATATCTATTGAACCAAGCAAGATAGTATCGATTTTATTTTGCAGATGTAGGTTTTTATGTGTATATTAATCCACAAGCTGATCCAAGGTTCTATCGTTAACGGTTCAATTTCTACGTCATAGTGGTGGGGTTAACCGACTAAAAGGGATAAGTGTCCATATCTATTGAACCAAGCAAGATAGAATCGATTTTGTTTTTGCAGATGATAGGTTTTTATGTGTATATTAATCCACAAGCTGATCCAAGGTTCTATCGTTAACGGTTCAATTTCTACGTCAAAGTGGGTAGGGGTTAACCGACTAAAAGGGATAAGTGTCCATATCTATTGAACCAAGCAAGATAGAATCGATTTTATTTTTGCAGATGGTAGGTTTTTATGTGTATATTAATCCACAGGCTGATCCAAGGTTCTATCGTTAACGGTTCAATTTCTACGTCATACTGGGTGGGGTTAACCGACTAAAAGGGATAAGTGTCCATATCTATTGAACCAAGCAAGACAGAATCGATTTTATTTTTGCAGATGTAGGTTTTTATGTGTATATTAATCCACAAGCTGATCTAAGGTTCTATCGTTAACGGTTCAATTTCTACGTTATACTGGGTGGGGTTAACCGACTAAAAGGGATAAGTGTCCATATCTATTGAACCAAGCAAGATAGAATCGATTTTGTTTTTGCAGATGGTAGGTTTTTATGTGTATATTAATCCACAAGCCGATCCCAAGGTTCTATCTTTAATGGTTCAATTTATATCAATCCACAAGCTGATCCAAGTTCTATCGCTACGCGTCATGTGGATGGGGTTAACCGACTAAAAGGGAAAAGTGTCCATATCTATTGTGAGTGGGGTTAACCGACTAAAAGGGATAAGTGTCCATATCTATTGAACCAAGCAAGATAGAATCGATTTTGTTTTTGCAGATGATAGGTTTTTATGTGTATATTAATCCACAAGCTGATCCAAGGTTCTATCGTTTAACGGTTCAATTTATCAATCCACAACTGATCCAGGTTCTATCGCTAAACACGTCAAAATGGATGGGGTTAACCGACTAAAGGGATAAGTGTCCATATCTATTGAACCAAGCAAGATAGAATCGATTTATTTTTGCAGATGATAGGCTTTTATGTGTATATTAATTCAAAAGCTGATACAAGGTTCTATCGTTAACGGTTCAATTTCTACGTCAAAGTGGATGGGATTAACCGACTAAAAGGGTAGTGCCATATCTATTGTGGGTGGGGTTAACCGACTAAAAGGGATAAGTGTCCATATCTATTAAACAAGCAAGACAGAATCGATTTTATTTTTGCAGATGTTAGGTTTTTATGTGTATATTAATTCAAAGCTGATACAAGGTTCTATCGTTAACGGTTCAATTTCTACGTCAAAGGGATGGGATTACCGATAAAGGGTGTGTCCATATCTATTGTGGGTGGGGTAACCGACTAAAAGTGATAAGTGTCCATATCTATTGAACCAAGCAAGATAGAATAGAACTTATTTTTGCAGATGGTAGGTTTTTATGTGTTATTAATCCACAAGCTGATCCAAGGTTCTATCGCTAACGGTTCAATTTCTACGTCATACTGGGTCGGGTTAACCGACTAAAAGGGATAAGTGTCCATATCTATTGAACCAAGCAAGATAGAATCGATTTTGTTTTTGCAGATGATAGGTTTTTATGTGTATATTGATCCACAAGCTGATCTAAGGTTCTATCGTTAACGGTTCAATTTCTACGTTATAGTGGTTGGGGTTAACCGACTAAAAGGGATAAGTGTCCATATCTATTGAACCAAGCAAGACAGAATCGATTTTATTTTTGCAGATGGTAGTTTTTTATGTGTATATTAATCCACGAGCTGATCCAAGATTCTATCGCTAACGGTTCAATTTCTACGTCATACTGGGTGGGGTTAAGTGACTAAAAGGGATAAGTGTCCATATCTATTGAACCAAGCAAGGTAGAATCGAATTTATTTTGCAGATGGTAGGTTTTTATGTGTATATTAATCCACAGGCTGATCCAAGGTTCTATCGTTAACGGTTCAATTTCTACGTCATACTGGGTGGGGTTTAACCGACTAAAAGGGATAAGTGTCCATATATATTGAAACCAAGCAAGACAGAATCGATTTTATTTCTGCAGATGGTAGGTTTTTATGTGTATATTAATACACAATCTGATCCAAGATTCTATCGCTAACGGTTCAATTTCTACGTCATACTGGGTGGGGTTATCCGACTAAAAGGGATAAGTGTCCATATCTATTGAACCAAGCAAGATAGAATCGATTTTATTTTTGCAGGTTATAGCTTTTTATGCGTATATTGATCCACAATCTGATCCAAGGTTCTATCGCTAACGGTTCAATTTCAACGTTATAGTGGTGGGGTTAACCGACTAAAGGGATAAGTG
>JARSSU010022745.1:0-20005 GCA_029619165.1 Eurosta solidaginis
TGGCAACCCCTTGAAATGGCTACGTTACGAAACCCCTTAAATCCCTTCATCTCACTTACGACTCGAAGTGGCTGACAGTAAGGGCCTTGGCATTCGGTTGTCATGTTCTTTTTTTGACTGCTTATGGAACGGTGGACCCTGTCGTAGGTAAGCAAGCGCTGGATTGAGACCACCTTTTGTAATGTCACAACATTATTTTGGTCATTTCTTAAAGCCTGCTGAAAGGCTAACTATTGGGATGTAGTAAGAGCTATTTAAGCACTTGTCTGGGTAAAACGATAGTAGAATATGTTACGTAGCCACGCCTCCGCTGGGAGACGATTTATGAATGGTATAAAATTAAGGATATGTTGAAGAAGGGGCAAAAAATTAGGATGGTGAAAAGAATATGAAGTAGATGAAGAAATTTTGCGAAGCTTTGTACGCTGTGATACCCTGGTTCACATCCGTCTGTTAAAAAGTAAGACGAGCTCACCACGTTCGAATTTTATTAGAATTTCGATAAGACTTTACCCAATGGGAGTTCGTGTGGTTTCGATCAACATTTTGAACATCACCGCTGCGCTGGCTCTATGTACGAAGGCGTGATGGAATCACAAAGTTCGTTCATGGTCGGCTCCTAAGCTTTTTGCTAGACCAAATTTAGGTATTTTCATTGCAAAACATTTGATTCAACGTAGGAAATATTCGAAATAATTTTTATTTTATCCGGAACTATATCCCTTCTACCAGTAACTCGTTTACAAAACTGGAAGCCGTGGTCACTGGTTGATAATGTGATATCACATCGGGCAAGTTTGATGCCCTTAACTATAGCATGTGCGATACTCCAAGTTTTTATGAATGTAATACAAAAACCAAAGTCAGCATGAGCCAGCTTTCTTATCGCCGACACTGTTCCCTTGATGTAAGTACATAAGTATGTCTATAAGCTATTGCGCTTTTGTTGTTTAAATTTCTGTATTTTGTGTGTATGTAGGGGCACATCTGACTGATAATTGTTCTTCTGATTGTCAAACACCCTCAGAATAGCTACTTTTACTGTTGGTTTTGAATTAACATTAAGGCAAGAAGACAACATTAAGTAAGGATTCATCGCAGACGCCTCCTCTTAAGTGATATGCATACGAATGTAGAAATGATGGGCTACATCAGCTTTACGCAATTATGCATGGGGCGCAACGGCAAAGAAAGTAATTGAACTTTCAGCCTATTATTGTATGTGTACACTTTGAATTTATTGAAGCACCTCTTCAGGATTAAAAGTCACGCAACCTATATAGGAAAGCCGCTGCCTTGTCAGATACACGAACTCGCGGAGAAAGTGAACGATGTTTCATCTGCAGCCCAACAAAAACAGACTTGTTTATCGAATAAATTTGACAGGTGATATTTTGACTAGAGTGCCGGGTAAAGTACCCAATGAGAGTTCGTAGACCCTCCAACTTAGATAATGAGTTTTACTGATAATCTAGATGATGAGGTGCATAAGCTATTTGGTCTGTCACGCAACCTATAAAGGAGAGTATTTTTCTTGTCAGAGTTACGCATTCGTGCAAAATGTGAACCGGTGTTTCATCCTCCAGCTCACAAAAGCGACAGATTTGCCTTTTGAATAAAGTTACTTAGGTGACATCGTAGACGACAGTGTTCGATATAGTGAAGAGTTGGTAGGTCTTCTTAACTTAGACTAATCAGTTTGGTGATACTTTCGTGCTGGGAGTAAAAACAATTTCCTGTCTTTTTTCTGTTCATCAATCCAGCGCTATCAGAACTGCCTCCCAGTTTCATATGGTTTCCCAGTATGTCCTTTGTGAGTTCACAGAAGAGCTCTGGATCAGAGAATGCTGCATAGCACCCTACTTGGCGAGGAATCTGCCTACTCATTACCTCCTGTACCTGATGAGGGGGAACCCATCTTTAAATCTACGCATCATTGCAGGTCTCGATAAGTAATTAATTTACTGATGCGACACGTTTTTGGTCAAACTTGGGCCATACTAAATGGCGAGAAATATTGCTAAATCGCCAATTTAGAAGACATCTATCATCCGTAAATTTTGTCTATCTTATATAAAAAAGGCTAAAATGTGTGTTAGTTTCTAGCCGGTGTATGAAGAAATGCGCGGTTGATTTTGTTCAAACTCTCACATAAGTTGCGTATAACTCATGCGGTGGTTTGCACATAGGTTTTGGTTGTGATCAACGCACAGGGTCTCGAGATAGGCCAAAACTTGGACCCGGGTACCCCTAGAATGTGTTTATAGAATATGGATACAAATTAAAGCTGTTGATGAGTGCTTTAGTAGAGGGTATTTTTCACACCCCTGGGTGACTAGGTCTTGAGATATAGACCAAAACTTGGACCCGGATACCCCTAGAAATGTGTTTATAGAATATGGATAACAAATTAAAGCTGTTGATGATGTGCTTTAGTGGAGGGTAATTTTCATACCCCTGGGTGACTAGGGTCTTGAGATATAGGCCAAAACGTGGGCCCGTGAACGCCAAAACAGTGTTTATACAATATGGATATCAAATGAAAGCTATTGATTAGTGTTTTAGTCGGGGTAGTTTTCATACCTTTTGGTGCCTAGGGTCTCGATATATAGGCCAAAACGTGGATCAGGGTAACACTAGGATGTGGTTTTACATTATGGGCATCAGATTGAAGCTGTTGATGTGTGCTTTAGTACAAAGTAATTTTCACACTGCTGGGTGACTAGAGTCTCGAGATATAGGCCAAACGTGGAGCCGGATACCCCTAGAATATGTGTCTATTATGGATATCAAACGAGAGCTCCTTGCTGAGAGCTTTAAAGTAATTTTCCTTGTGATATTCGATTTAGTCACATTAACCTGGCAAAACTGATAAATATGCATGCAAAGCCGAAATAAAGACATGAATTAATAATACCCACATACATATTTACATACGTCCTATTTGATTGCCTGAAATTTGTTATAAAAATTTGCCTATATTAGTATTTACGATCCTTTTTTCCTGGAAGTAGACTAGAGACGGACTGGGACTGGGATTAGGACTAGGAATGGGACTGAGATTCGGAATGGGACTGGAACAAAATACATACCACACTCTGGGACTGGCAATAAGGGGAAGAATGAGAACTTGAGAGAAGAGAAAAGAGAGAAGGAGACTGGGAAAGAGATAGAATGAGACGACGATGGAGATAGATGAAGCGAAAAAGACGGAGGGAGGGGTGAATAAAAGGCTTAGGAAAAAGTGAAGAGGGGGAGGGCAGAGTTAGACGGAAAAAGCTTATTAAAATGTATGGAGATAGACCAAATTTAGGGCAGAACAACGTCTGGCGGGTCTGCTAAATCGTTATAAAAAGTCGCTCATGTACGCTAACAGCATCGATGAGGTAAATAAATAGCCCCACAGAAATAAAAGTGGGATGTTCAACGGAGGAGACAGGTCAATTCTTATGGATTGGTGGTCGCTGAACTCGAATCCGTTGTCAGAATTCATAGGTTGGCTCTTGTGTTTGCCATGAAAAACGGGAGAAAAGAAAAGCTAACTTTTGAATTCTGACAACGGATTGGAATTCAGCGACCAACAATCCATAAGAATTGACCTGTCTCCTCCGCTGAACATCCCACTTTTCTTCGGTGGGGCTGTGTAATCGAAAACTTATAACTTATGACTCTTAAACTATCATTGGCTTCCCTCTTTCAATATTAAAGTCGCTTTTCCAATTCTAGCAATCCTCGCCACTATAGTATCTTTGCTAAAGAGTGGATGCATGAAATCTTTAGTTTCTACGGCGAGAATTCTCTGTAAATCGTATCAAAAACAGGATTTAAAACAGTAAATACAACGTGCCTGTGGTGCAGGGCTTCTCAATGATTATTTCCTTCCAATCTTTTATGACATACTTCATTCCTGTTATTGAACAATTTATTTAAAACCAATTGACATATAGTTTGTCTCAGATCTCTTTTAAATTCTATATCCGTCAATATTTTTACTAATTTTTTTAAAAAATTACGTTGCAATCACTCATCAATATCACTTCTTAAAATATCCACTCCCAATTTCCACTAGCACATGCTGTCCATCACTGTTATAATGTCACTCAACTTTCTTGTAAAATCGACAAAGTGTTTTGAACTTTCACCTTTTTACCACTCTCACTATTGTGTTCATGCAAAAGGACATCGCCATTGTTCAACTTTTACTGACATAATGCTTTTACAACACCAACATGTACGATATATTTTATGAACTTCACTCCAACTAATTCACTTTTGATTTTCAATACTCCACTTCTGAAATTTTCGATGAGCATGTGTTATCCAATCTGTCAGCACAATTTTAGCTAATTTAAAAGTGAAGTGGCTTGTCATGATTTTAAGGGGCAGCAAGAGCAGCAGACTATTCACATACCAACTACTCACGTATAGCACTTACCACTCACCTCACACTTTGTTCTCATTTAATCAGTAATGCAGTCAATCAAGAAACCACTTTAATGGTAACCTGCGCTCACTTTTCCTTATATATACAAAAACAATTTAATGGTGCTGGTACTCTACGTGCAGTCATGAGGCAGTGAGAGACGATAGCAACACACTTACAAGTACTTCACAATCATTTGTACCTAAGCTTTACAGATTAGAAATAAGAGTGAGATAAGCATCGTTAAGAGTAGAATATTAAGCTTTGAGCGTAGACGAGTATTTGAGGTAATGTCGTTTCTTTATCTAATGATCTAATAATCTTCTGTCTCGAAAGCGACTGAGCCGATTTGTATAAAATTGAAACAATTTAGAATCTTCGAACAAGATGTTGCCCTTGAGATAAACGTTACAAGGTTGCCACCTATTTGAGATTTTTTTAATTTAAATGCAACGTTCTAATATGGTTGGTAATCGAAAGGCATTTTATCTTGTATCACAGTGAAAATGTTGCAAAGTGGGGCTGTCATCTAATTTTTGTTATTTAGCTGATTGTTGAAGATAAGCGGAGAATACAAAGTATGTATTGTACGAAGTAGACCTTAGGAGAATTGTCGAACGAGATAACCGAGAGTATAAAAGCAGCGCAAGCTGAGGGGTCTGTTTGATTTAAAAAACGCTATTAGTTGTGAAGTGAAGTATAATTGTGAAGTACTCCCAAAGTAATCTGAAAAAAAACATATCGAGATTCATCGAGAATTCAGCGATTCTAGTAGCAGAAGGTGCATATAACCAAGATTTCCCTAAATTCGTTACAATATTTTAAGCGTCTTGAACGCGACTCACTCAGTACACAAACAAACTTCATTTGATGATACTAAATTAACGGCAATCTAAATAATAGCATCTTTCTATTCTCAACCAACCTTTTTCACAAAGCACGACGCGTTCTCATTCGAGTATCAGGCTTTATAAGTAGAATTACTAGTAGCATTATGGTCAGGTGAGCCTAGTTTTGTACGAATGATACATAACTTACTGTAAACCTTTATTATTCTACCATCCTACTGCTGCTCCTATTTAAATGACAAGCTCCCAGCGATTTGTAGAAAGTTTGTTTTTGAAATATTTGATTTTGATACCCTTAATGCTGTACTTTCATTTCACTTTCATAATACAAAGAAACATTGGCGTATAACACCTACAACACAGTACTCACGCACACCTACACAATCGCTGTCAGGGTCGTAGCGCAATTTGGGTGTTTACAACGTTTGTACTTGGTGTAGGTTAGTTTCAGTGAAAGTAAAACGCCGTTATTTGTAGCTGTATTTGCAGCAATTTTCTGTGCATTCTACTTCGCCTCTATCGCTCTTACTGTTACTTTGTGGTTTTTGCAATATACTACACCCTCCACACACTTCGACCACTAGCTCGTTTCATTAAAGCGCCTCATTTCATTTAACTTTTGTGTTTTACTTTCACCTTTGCTTATATCGCCGACATGCTTGATTATCTGCCCCTCTTCCAGTGTACATCACTGTTGTTACTTTTTTATTTCTCCTTACATTATTTTCGTTCACACTAGCACACCTGCCAATGCATAGAAGGTGTTTGGTCAATCTCACTTCCTACTCAGTGAAGTAAGGTGAAGCGTTGCCAACTCATCATATTTGATTCCTCGCCTACAACAACGGCGCTCACATTCGCTTTCACTACACTCTCCGTGGATGTTTTTTATTTTGCTTGTTATTCGCCTTGTTTTCCTCGCTTTGTTTTTGTTTCAGTATTATATGCTCGTTTATAGCTTGTTGTTTTTGCACTTCGTTGGCTTACTATGATGATGATGATGATTATTACCTGTCAGCAAGCGAAGCTCTGCCGTCGTCATTAACCTTTCATGTCTTCGTCTTCCCATTCTCGTTGTAGTCATGTACAGGCAATGAAGCTTTCGAGGAATGTATAGCGAAAAACCTACAACAAATTGTTGTTGTATGCAGAGCCGTTGCTTTCTTAAGGCTACATGTAAAGGAAAAAGAGCTTGCAAAGCCAAAATTATAGCTTTGAGTATGTCACAACCAATCGTGATAGAAAATGAAGATTTCCAAATCTTAAGGCTGTATTATTGTTTGACATCAATTCTGGGACATAAGTACTCTTCGCTGAGTGGATGTGGACATTATGCCTACTGTGAACACCGACGAATGTAAGTGCCGAGCAGGGTCACATTCGTCCAACAAAGTACTTTCTAATTAGGCTTCAACAAACCAGTAGCTTTCCCTTGAAAAGGATCGACAGACCCACCTTCGTTACCTCAGCTAGGCTGTCGAAAAACCGTGCGAACAGAAATCTGAATCGTTTAGTTTGCAGTACTGGTCATCGGCAGAAAAAGCAATGAATCGGCTTCTCTTCTTGTTCATCCCTACAGTTTCTGCAGTTGGAACTTTTACCATCGTCGAAATATCGCAGCATTAGCGCCGTAATCTGTGATGACGCCTCCCGCGTAATAAGGGGCTTAGAATATTTCTGCGTTAAAGCGCGATTAAATACCTAGAAGGCTCGACGTGGTCGTGTTAAATCTTTTTCAAGATATTTGGGCTAGTATCTTGATGGTTCCTACCTTCCGAAACGTTTCCGATCAATATTCGGCCAAGAACCATTGTCCTTAGTTATACTCCCCAAGACCTCCGGATAGTAGTTTTATTGATATAAGAAAAGGAAGAGAAAGATGCCGGCTATAAGGTCTCTCACTGCAGACTCGTTTAGTTTCAGGGAGAAGCTCGTTCGTCTCCTAGCAAAATATGGCAAATTAAAACCTTCAATTATCACAATCATCCCAGTTGTACCATAGTTGTTGCCCTAATAGTTTCTTTGTTGAAAGATGTAGCTCAGTACTAGGCGATCACAGCTGTGCGCCTTATCCATTTCGGAGCCTTTTTCATCTCAATCCATCTCATCTCAAATTAATCTCTTTGATTCTTCCGATGCCTTTTGCACGCCAGAGGGGCCGATATCTCCGTACGTATATACCAAGAAACATAATTAGCCAAGCAAATACAGTTTTCTAGCAGCTTCCTGTCATAATAAATGCAAGGTATAGGATAGCTTCAGCTCGGAAAATTTCAACACTTCCAGCAGTTTTAGTAGTGACTCTCTTCATATCCCTCTTGACAATATCCCAACCGTCATAGCAAAAAAGAAGTTTTCGACTAAGAGTCAAGGGAATCTCCACGCAATGTTTCAAGTTAACTCGCGGCTCTTGCCTTTTCCTCGCACCTCGGCGAAGGGCTTCATTATAATATTCGAACTTTTCCTGGAGTAGGCGGTTCGAAGCTGAGGGTAATAAAGGTTAAACCTTTATTTTTACACCTCGAGAAAGTTGATATATTGCGTACACGCCACCGGTGACTGAAGAAAAAGTTAAGAACTACCGTATTTTCAATATCCTCCATGCCGATGGCTTAATGATCAGCTGATGTCTTCCGAAGACCTCGAAACGTCGGCGGCATAAGAACTTTCTCTACACGGACGAGTGGCCAACTCTGTGTATATTAACTCGCTGGAGCAAAATTATGAACACAACGAAAAAAATACAAAAATGCGTTGCCAAGCACTGAGTAAGGGCAAACCCCATCGGGAAATTAGCACGATGCAAACGACAAGAACACCAGCACAGAAAAAAAAACAAGTACAAAACGGAAAATGGATTTACGCACTTTTCTTACGAATTAGGGGCTGATATCCTGCAGTCAGAAGGATATTGTAAGAATAGAGTCAGTGCAGAAGTAGCCGGACTTGCCTTCAACAGGTTTTGGAAACAGCTAGGAAGCAACTCTACAGCAGTACAAGGTATAATGAGGGACTAAGGAACTACAAGGTAGAATGAATGATTATCGGAAGAGCTTAAGCAGCAGAGGGAGGTCCTTTTTCCTTTAAAGAAAGCATGACTCTGGTTAAAGCCCCAAATATCTCTTAAGGTACAAAACTGCCAGTGGGTTTCTCTCTACATCATTCGAAAGAGCTATGACATTTTGCAGTACAACAGTACAATAGCTGACAAAGGTTAAAGAGCATATGCGGAGTTGTATTATAATATGGGGTAACCCCACTCTTGATGTCTAAGTTTGGTTTCAGTGTGAACCGGCAATAGTGCAAAAAGCGATAGAGCTATTTGATCCTTTGTTGTTTTGATGCTGCTCCATCTCCACGCTTAAGGACATGTTTTCGTTTTCATTTCATTAAAAAAATTAAATTTTATTAGTACTTAAGTAGGCCACAAAGTCGTAGTAGTTTTGTAGCGAAGTTGGCTGTTATTACATTCTGGCTCAACGCTCGCTTGCTATTGGGATCTGCTAACGGTAACGCTATGCGCAGGGGTTTGCTGAGGCTTTCAGCGCTTTACTGACATCCTTTTTTCGCCTCTACTACATTGTTTCTTTCCTTATCAAACTTCTGCTGTAATGACTTCATCATCGAGGTCAAGCAGTTTTAATGGCATATAAATTAAAAACTCGAGTTTGTTTTTGTACTAATAAAATATTTAAGTAATAGTTTTGATGTGACTTTGAGTGCATGTTGATTTGAAAGCAACCTTCTAATAAGATTTGTATGCAGGAAAGCGAGGAATTTTAAGTTTCCTGCAAAGTGAAAAGGGGCTCTGCCAAATGACGCAGAGCAACACCACCAGCTCCGTAAGGGTAGGGAAGGACCTCCCGGCTATTCTTAACCAGACAAGGTTTGAGACAAGACTCCCTTTCATGCGAATTCATTCACATAATTGTGGAATATATAATTCTAGTAGCAGAACCGAACTGTGATGGTACAATCTATTATAAGAGTGTACAATTACTGGAGTATGCTATTGATATTGATATTATTGAGGTGAAGAAACGCGCTGTGAGTTCTGCCTTCTCGGGGTTATATAAAGTAAAAAAGAAATGGGTATTGAGGAAAATGAAGACAGTGCAAAGTTCTTGCTGTCATCCAAGAAAGAATCGGCGTATTTGAGCTTTGGGGGCCATGTCATTGTAGACGGATATAACTCTTGCCAACAAGTATTGTTTTGGACTGAGCATGTCAATTGACAAAGTAAAGTTCTCTCTCGGTGAACAAAAACCAGGCTCCACAAGTAGCTCGTGATGTATGGCTCGAAATTATGGACGGTGTGGAGAGAAGATGAGATGCCTCTTGTATTGTTCGAGAGAAAAGTTCTCTGGAAGATTTATAGTCCTGTCCACACGGACCGGCGGGGAAGTATTGAAGGACCTATAATGATGAGATATAACTATAGCATAGCGAATAAAAACACAAAAGGCTTCGCTAACTGGGTAATGCTATGCGAATGGACGAAAACGCTCCGATCAAACATTTTTTTCGTGCGACATTGCAGTTTGAAAGCCGAGGAAAGGGGAGACATCCACTAAGTTCGGATAGGAAGTAGAAGAAGATTTGATCTCTCTTTGTTCTCTCAATTGGCCTCAGCTAACGCGAAATAGGGATAGCTGGTGTGGGTTGTTACGAAACGGCCAAACTCTTTTAAGCGGTAAAGCGCCGATTAATTAGGACTGAAGGCTATTCGTAAGTTATTGTCCCGGAAATTCATTGACTGTTCCTCTAGATGCGCTAGCCGCAGATGGTGTACAATATGCGTCAGTCTGAGATTTTTATCACAGAGGATAATAATGAAATTTTAGCGTTCAATAAATTTTGACTGAATCTATCACCACTTCCTACTTAAACAAGCAAGCTCGATATCCTCATGGAGGACTTGCCAATTTAATTATTTCTGTGGTAAACTTTCAGAGCTCCTTATTTTTTAACTGACAACTAGCACATTTTTGAAGTTCGAGTGCAAAACTAACAAATTTCGTTTCAATGTGAGGAAGACAACATACATTCGTTTGTTTCCGTGGACTTTTCTCTTTTTCTCGCAATAGCATCGCCTTTGAAAATAATCTGCTCTATGGTCTTATGCGCGCTGTCGGAGCATCGACCCAGTCTATTAGATGAGATGTATAGTCCTGTGATTTAAAGTAATATTGATTCCTAATATGCACTTTTCTCTTCTTTTATTTTGTGGAAACCGATGTTCATTATTGTTTCTAGTCCTATGCTGCTTTCAGAATTATTGTTTATTCACTCTCAGTGGATGATATTGCCTTTAATGTGGTTTTTCTGTCTTGAATATAACAACTCTCTTATTTCAGAAACATTATTGCCAGCTTATTTCCGTGAAGAGGCTTTGAACACTGCACTCGGCTGATAAATGATACGAGGTCATAGCAAAGCGTTCCTGGAAAGTTGGGCCTATATTCTAAGATTGTTGGAGTACAGCGGACCGACGCCCGGAAAAGAACTACCATCCTCAGAATCTTTGAAAAGTAAAGTTTATCGCTGCTATTATCCTTAGAACATTGGTGATGAAAGATCATCCGCAAATTCATGGATCTATTACAGTGTCTGGCTGCGAGTTCAGGCGCCACTTTTTCTTTCTTTAATTCAAAAGTGTGAGGCTACTAACGCAAGAGCAATAGCGGAGAATGGTTTCAGGCGCTTTATCTCACCTAGCTTGGAGTTTTTGCAGTAATTTCGATGCTTCAGCTTGGTTGCCGTGAAAAACACATAGTCCGCAGTTATTTATAGCTGCTCTTCCTATCAGGTAAATTCTAAGTATGGTTAAGCTCTACCGTGCAGTCACTGTATACGTAAGAAAGTCGAAGATATTTTTCACGTTTTCTTTTTATGACTCCAGCTGTAAACAGATCATTATTCCTGCCATTTTCCAGTTATTTTTAAGGATATACTGGGCTTTTTCCCTTATGATCTAATTCAATTTGAAAATTTACTATGGGTGCAGTGATCTCGCTTAACGCGTGTTTGCACGTTTTGATTCACATCGAACAAACACACAAACTGCTTATCTTTTTTATTAAATGTATGCTTAACTTTTTATTTTTTTTTATTTTGGGCGGGAATTAACTTTTTCATGCATAAAAAGTTACTATTTCAAAATTTAAATGCATGTAAAAAATATTTCAATCGAGTGATTCGTTTATACTCCTGCCATTTTTATTTCCTTTATATTAGGTCGGTTGAATGTTTCTCCGGTTTTCACACAAATCTTGCAATCGATTTGTAAGTAACTTCTCATTGAGCTACAAACGTGAAACTTTACACATCGGTTAGAACACCGTGGCAATGCAACAAAAGGAAAAAAATCCGTTAGGTGGCGCACGGATCGAAATAAGTAGATAAGAATTTGAAAATTTTCAAACCAGCTTTTAAGTAACTTCTCGATGAGCTAGAGACTTGAAATTTCAAACTTAATTCAGAGGTCGATGACAGCTGATGACACGATTCAAAAAGATTCGCTAGGGTGCGCACGGGATAAGATATTTAGAAAAAACGTACGAAACGGAGGGAATTTTGGGATTGATTTTTATGTTAGTTCTCATTGAGCTACAACTGTAAAACTTCATAGATAGGATAAGACGCCGAGAAAATAAAAAATCTTAAGCACTTCCTTTATATAAATGGACAAAAATCAGCGAACAATGTCTCCTTATATAAAGACATATTCTTGCTAAACTTTGATTTTTAAATTTTGACATAGAAATTGCAAAAATATTTATGAGAAGTAAAAATATAAAGGTGGAGCGAATTGATGCACTAATAATATCTCTTTCCTAACACCTTTCCAATTCAAATAATGTGCGCTCCACTTTTATATTTTTATTTCTCTTAAATATTTTTATAATTTCTATGTCAAAATTTAAAAATCAAAGTTTAGCAAGAATATGTCTTTATATAAGGAGACATTTTTCGCTGATTTTTGTGCATTTATATAAAGGAAGTGCTTAAAATTTTTTCACTTTAGAAAAATAATTTAATGAATTGCTGTCGCTAAACGTGTGTTCGAATGTTTGGTTCGCAGCCAACAAACAAACAAGCTGCTTATGTTCGTTAGTTTTGACATGAATAAACTTCTTTTGTGCATAACGGAAGTACATATTTCAAAAATTAACTGCAAATAAATAAGTTTTCCAATGAGTGATTCGTGTTTGGCTTGTAAAACAACAAATTTAAAATTTTTTGTCGCATTTCGGCAAATTTCCACGCTCCTTGAAAATGATAAATACCGTTTGCAGGTAGAAATTTTTTCCGATTGTTCAGATAAGAAACTTTTCGTAAATTCGGCCCATTTTAACAGATAGAAGCTTCCAATTTTACAAAATGCTTATGTATATAGTACTAATTTTTGTCTGAGGAAATCATAGAGTTCGGTCGTATATATGGTATGTATCCCATACAACCGATTGTTCAGATAAGAAGCCTTTCGTAATTATTGCCCCACTTTAACAGCTAGAGGCTTCAAATTTCACCGAATGCTTACTTATAGGGCATTCATTGTTGTCTGAAAAAAGTTCATAGATCGGTGATATATAAAGGATTTATACAACCGATTGTTCAGTCGTATGTACAGTGTAAACCCCATATAAACCGGTTGTTCAGATAAGGAGCTTTTCGTCATTTCTTCCCCATTATATACCCGATTATACGGATATTACGAATGGGAAGAAATAAGAAATTATTTCTCAGCTCCATTCATGAAAGTTATGAAATCTTCGGCATAGTCCTTTCCTTGCTTTTTTCTTACCAACTTTAATTTATTAGCTGCCCTCCTCACCTTTGACCTTTGACCGACATCTAGCCTGCACCGGCGAACGGTAAAAACCATTAAATTTCATTTAATTCATTTGCGTTCACCTTCTGTCTAGTTTACATTATATATTCGTGGCACAATATGGCAACGCTAAAATTTGGAACAACGGAAGGAGAAGGAAAAATAAAAAAACAACATAAAAATGCCAAGGAAGGAGAAAGTAAATGTGGTTGCAAAAACTTACTGCGCTACATAATTTTGACTTTAGGTACAGAGGAGTCATACGCCAACAGTAAATTAGTAAGAAACGAAAGGGAAACAAAAGGGTATAAAACACCCGTGAGGAGAAAGAAGTAAAAAGTATAACAATTGTAAATTCAAAGTGGAATTGTGGAGCACAAGCGAAGACCTTAGGCAAAACCAATGCCCCAAAAAGTGTAGCTATGTATGTTTAAAGAGGTTTTGCGACGAAAAGGGGTGAAGTGAAATGGAATAATAGGAAGTGAAAAGAAAAAACATAAATGTAGCGAAACATAAAATTGAAATAACTAGAAAAACGAAATAAATGCCACAGCACCACAAGCGAAATTGACCGCAGAACATGCTTGCAATAATTTCATTTCCGCTAATGTGATGAAGCGCATTGAAAATTGAAATTGGAAATTGTCTTTATATTATCCTAATAACTATTTCGAAATTATCCTGCAATATTCTCCTTTTAATTCTAGAATGATTCCACAAACTACCTGGAAATTGTCCGAGTATCACATTTAAAATAATTTTGAAATAGTTTCGAAATATTATAAAAAAAAACGAAATGTTCCCAAATCGATTTAACAATACTGCCGAAAATAATAGCCGAAAAATTTAAAACCATCTCGAAATAGTTTCGAAACTATTGCAAAGACCATCCAAAAATTGTTCCGAAATATTTATTGAAACAACGCAACAAGCAGTGCCGGAAAAATTACGTAACGATCGCGAGTATTTCCAAAATTATTCCAAAAAACAATTTCAAATTATTCCGCTACAGATCGAAAGTAGTCCCAAATGAACAAAAGACAATTCCGAAATGATCCCGAAAAAGTCATGAAAGTTCAAGAAATAGTTCACAAAACTCTCCTAAAAAATCCCGAACCTCTTCCGAAGTTGGGTCCGAAATGTTCCCGAAAACAATATCTGTTCGAAACCGTCCAACAGACAATCTTGAAATGAAAAAGCCAGAAAACTTCCAGAAAATCGTCCCGAAATGATGCAAAGATAGTACCATAATAATATGGAAAGTTCTCGAAAAAAATCCTGAACCTGTTCGAAAGTATTACCAAAATAATTACGAAAATAATCTCAAATTATTTCGTCACAGATCGAAAGTAATGACCAAAGTGGTCTCATAATGAAAAAGCTCCGAAAATTTCCTGTAAATAATCGCGAAATGAGCCAAAGATAGCAACGTACAGATATCGAAAGTTTCCAAAATTGTTTCTTATATTATTCCGAAAACAGTCCCGAACGTATAACGAAATTTTCCCGAAAACAATTTCGAAATAATAAGGATAGTTAGAAATTATGCTGAATCAGCTCGAGGTTATCCAAATTGACCTTAAAAAATATACAAGGTACGTTATATCTCCGAAGAGGTTTAGGCGAGCTTTTACTTCGATTAGCGCCGACATAATAAATTATTCAGAAAAAGTCCCAAGATGATTTAAGATCTAACTGAGATGCTCACAGAGGCGATTCCGAAATAATGCTAAAATAGAATATTCCGAAAACATTACCGACGTCAAAGAGGAGACAATCCGAAATAATCTCGAAATGCTATTGATAGTGTCCCGAAATAGTTTTTAACTATCCCAAAATGATCCCAAAATAATTCTGAAATGATCCTGAAGTAGTTCCGATATGATTCCGAACAGAATTCCGAATTTACTTTAATGTAAACCCAAAATTATCTGGAAACAATTCTGAAATATCCTCAAATATGCCCGAAATGATCCCGACACATTTCCGAATTTATTCGGAAGTTGCTCCGAAATGAACACGAAAGAATTCTGATATGATGTGTTCCCAATTTGTCCCGACAAAATCACGAGAGCAATTCGAAATGATATGGCGCCTAAATAAAAAGAAATGAATGAAATAAAATACTCACAACCAGAAGGTATATAAAATTGTGGGCACCCTGCTTTGAAAGTAGAGGAAGGGCACGGGCCAGACTTCGTTCGAAGGACCAGGTGGAAAGCGATTTAAGTTCCCTTAGTGTTTCCAATTGAATCCAGGTAGCGCAGCAAAGTAGCGATTGGCGCTTTTTATTGGCCGGTAAAAAGCACTAAGATGATTAAGCATCTTATAAGTAAGCAAGTCACAAATGGATCTGGAAAAAGTCCTGAAATAACGTCGAACGAGTCAGGATATAACGTTTTCCCAACAAGTTAGCCAGCTCCGCTTAGCTCTTTCAATCTCAATTAAACTTAAAAGTTTTTATATTCCACCGCCAATAGAGAAATAAATCTAGCCGTGTTCGGAAAAGGAATACTCCGAAAGAAAACTACCACGCGATATCCGGGAGAGTAGTTATCTAGGAAGAAGAGTCATGGGCGGGATCACTTTCTGAATTAACGTAACCACTGTTACATATGCAAAGATCTGAACTATCCTTAGAAATAAAAGTCCATACAAGAATGGAAATGAGGCTAAATGAATTACTAAACAAACGGCGCTTTTCAAACGAATTTCCTATTATTATGATCCGCATATTCTGATCTTAGGATTTGAATGAGAAAGAAAGATCTCCGCTAATTTAAAGAGATCTACCCATATATTGTTGGACGTCAAAACTCCCTTAGAGATTACGTAAGCTAAAGGAGATATAACATATCAGCTAAGGTGCTCAGTTTCAGTCCGATTGATCAACACTAACGTTAGATTAGTTCTGGCTTAAACACCACCGCCTATCGACCTAAGTTTGAAGTATTACCTTACAGGTTCTCAACGTAAACACTTTAGAAATTTTATTTCCTCACCATTACGTCACCCTCACATCCCTGCCCTATGAAGAAAACGTTTGTGTAGGAGCGGCTTCACGTTTCCTTTATTTCACCTTGCCCCATGGGTAATAAAATAAAAATTCTATAGGGAAGAACACAAACAAACGACCGCACAGGCAACAAACAAATAAAAAAAGAAGTAACAAGTAAGTTTGGCTAAGTTCGGGTGTAACCGAACATTACATACTCAGCGTGAGCTTGAATTGTACATTTCATTTCAGATAAATTACTTTTCTACATAACACGTGGCACCGCCCGTTTAAACGAAAAATGTCTCCCCATTTCCTCTTCCATATAATTTGATAAGTGAAATTTTTTTCAAATTTTTATCAAGTGTCTCAATATCAGTCCACACGTCAAATTTCAACATTCTAGGTGTATTATTTACTAAATAATCAGGTTTTTTGTGTTTTCCAAATTTTTATATATATAAAAAGTGGGCGTGGTTATCATCCGATTTCGCTTATTTTCAATACCATCTATTCTGGGTCAAGATAAGCCCGTGTACCAAATTTGGTGAAGATATCTCAATATTTACTCAAGTTATTGTGTTAACGGATAGACGGACGACGACGGACATGGCTCAATCAAATTTTTTTTCGATACTGATGATTTTGATATATGGAAGTCTATATCTATCTCGATTCCTTTATACCTGTACAACCAACCGTTATCCAATCAAAGTTAATAAACTCTGTGTGCAAAGCACGCTGAGTATAAAAAGTAGCAACAAACCAAATGTACCAAATAACAAGAAAGCAAACGAAGCAAACAAATGAAGCGGCGTTGAGCAGATAAATAAAAACGAATGCCCAAATGGGCGAGTTCGAGTGCAAAGGTGCACAAAAAAAAACGAGCAAAGTGAAAAAAGGAAACTCCACAAGCCAACGCCAACATTTTTCTTAACGATTTTCCAAGTGCCAAAACATTAATTCTCAGGTGTGGAATTAGTGCGCAAACCGGCAAAGCGGAGCCACTCTGAAATGGTTGAGAAGTGACTGAGTTCTGACTGAGCAGCGACCGTGTGGGGTACAATGCAAGCACTCGCATCTGAGGAGTGCGAGCTCTACAAAGCGGAGGCCGCATTGTGAGTGGGCCACAATCAGGTGAGCAATTGTAGCGCTCCTTCTGCCCTGGCTGAGTTAAAGGTGGTTGAGGAAATAAAAACTTGGCTGCCACCAACGCTATTATTTCCTATGGTAAGATTGTTGTGAAAGACGAATTGCCTTGTGGCACGCTGACGCAACAGAAACCATAAAATGCTACTTATTGCTTTTGTAATTGTTGGTGGTTTTTGTTGCTGACTATATTTTTAGCTACCTTTTTCCCTCCCAAAATTTTCTTCATTCTAAACTTTTTTTGCACTTTCTCTGCTGCAGGCACTTTGGCAACACATAAAAGTTCACTTATACCATGAGATTGTAAATAGCTGTGGTTTGTCGAAATTGAAAACAAAAAAACATACTAAAGAAGTACACCAGTACGTTCCTTATTATTATTAAATGGATTAATTGAGTTTCACTGAGAAATCTTAAAAAACTCATAGCTTCAAAAATAACTAATATTTTCCAAATGAAGTAAAAAACTCCAAAAATTGCTGTTATTTCGGGGCGAAATAAAAAAACCGAAAAAATGTTTTCGAGTGAAATAAACAAAAAATTCTCTTAATTTCGGAGGAAACTCCAAAAAATTACTTTTCTATAGAAACAAGAACTTGGAAAATTACTCTTATTTTCCCAACGAAATATTTTTCTAGAGAAATAAAAATATATAAAGGTTTTAACTCTTACTTTCCAAGCACAATGAAAAAGTCCAAAAAAACTCGAGCGAAATAACAAACTCAAAAATTATATATTTTTCCTAACGAAATAAAATCATGAAAAATTATCGTCGGCCCAGAATCGATCATGTATCAAAAAGCACTTTCACCCAACCCATAAATATGAGAGTCTCAAAAAATTCGTAAAAATGAAATAAGTTTAGAGTCTAACGAGTAGCCACCATTTCATATATTTCCTTAATCCTATCACCCATTTCAGAGCTATTGAGATTAGAAAATTGATTTCGATCACTTTCACTCAAAATATTACTTTTACTTTCCGAGCGAAATAAACAAAACACAAAACCTTCTCCTATGTTAGGAGCTAAGGTAAAAAATACCAATAATTTCTTTCAATTTCTAAAGAAATAGAGAATTCAAAAAATTCTCTTAATTTATAAGTGAAAACTCAAAAATTACTTTTATTTTTCCAAAAAAATAAAAAAAACTCCAAAATTACTCTTACTTTCCGCGCGAAATAAAAAGCTCAAAAAGTAACTCTTTTTCGTCCAAAATGAAAAACTCAAAAAACACTCATACTCGCCGAGAGAAAAAACAATTTCTAGAAATTTCGAGCGAAATAAAAAAACACAAAAACCACTCTTATCATACGAGCTAAATAATACAAAATGCAACAATTTCTTTTACTTTTCGAAAGAAATAGATAATTAAAAAATTTCTCTTGACTTTCGAATGGAAAAAAAACTCAAAAATGAATTATTATTTTCCGGACAAAATAAAAAACTTTAAAATTATTTCTCCTTTCCAAGCGAAATAAAAAACTAAAAAAACTCTTTTTTCGAGCAAACTGAAAAACTAAAAATACCTAATACTTGCCGAGCGAAAGAAAAAATTCAGAAATTTCTATCTTCCGAGCGCAATCAAATGCTCTTAAATAACTCCAAGCTAACTAAAAAACTCAAACATTCACTCTTACTTTCTGAGCGAAATAAAAAAACACAAAAACCACTCTTATGTTACGAGCTAAATAAAAAATGCTACAATTTCTTTAACTTTTCGAGAGAAATAGAGAATTCAAAAATGTCTCTTGATTTTCGAGTGGAATAAAAAAGTCAAAAATGAACTCTTATTTTCCGAACAAAATAAAAAACTTTAAAATTATTTCTCACTTTCCGAGCGAAATAAAAAACTCAAAAAAACCTCACTTTTCGAGTAAAATGGAAAACTCAAGAAACCTCATACTTGCTGAGCGAAAGAAAAATTTCTAGAAACTCCTGAAATAACTCCGAGCAAAATAAAAAAAATAAAAAAAACACTCATATTTTTCGAAAGCAATAAAAAACTAGCACTTATTTTATGAGTGAAATAAAAAAACTTAAACTATTTCTCTTACTTTTCGATTAAAATAAAAAACTGATAAAATTTGTTTATACTTTCCAAGCGAAAAAAAACTGGAAAAATGTCTCTTACTTTCCTAGAGAGAAATAAAATTCAAAAATAAATATTATAAAGCGATCTTCATTATAACACTTTTAATCCCTTACGATCTCTGACATGTACACATTCTTGTGCACTTTTGTGCAGCGCATGGGCGATGATGCAAAAATTGTTGGTCAATGTTCGTGTTACGGGCGAATGGGTTCCACTTCCTGTAGTTAAGAAAACCAAAGTAGAAGAAGCGCCACTCTATGAGATCAGAACGAGTTGACTGAAGAGAAAAGAAGCTCTGTTTGCAAAAATGTATTTATATATATATTTGTTCAAACTTTTCTTCTCTGTACACCTAGGAGTGTATTGCTGGTGAAAAAATTAACTGCCTCATGTCGTCCTAGCCGAAGTCCCCCTTTCTAAGGATGTGAGGAAAATTTAATATGTACAAGAAGAGCTGGCATGCAAATAAACCCTCAGGTGATATTTTCGGGGAATGGCTGACCTTATTACTTTAACAGACGTGTCATCTAAGTTCTCGGCGTTAAAATATGACAAACACGTCTAGCTTCTTGACCTGCACGGGTTTTGAGTCATATGTGGCAGGTTATAATATACCGCTGTACACATGGGCCTCGAGTAAGCTGAGAAAAGTTTGGGCAAGCA
>JARSSU010022746.1:0-19080 GCA_029619165.1 Eurosta solidaginis
CCGAAGACGCATAGCTCTAGTCCGATTTCGAGGTCCCGACTTTTGCAGAATAGATATTTTGCATTTGAATGTAGGTTTGGCCAAAAATCTTCATAGCTGACAGTTGTTGGAAATGTTTGAACTATTTTAGCTGTAAAGAAAAAAATTTTCCCAAGAAATTTGTTAAAAATGATAATATAATAGCTAAAGGTTCATTTTAGGCTAATTTCTCAAATTTAAGCCTGATATCTCTACTAAAGTTCAAGAACACTATAGATATTAATACAGATTCTGAAATGTACGCAAAATAATTTTAACGTAAGCACCAGTATGATATTTTTGCTATAATTCTATCCGAAGCTATGAAGATTTTTTGGCCAAACCCTACATTCATTCTTATTAGTTTGTGATCGGCTTATTACAGATGTGTTATCGATTTTATATTGAGGTTTTATCGGCGGCCACCGTGGCGCGATGGTAGTGTTCTCCGCTTACCACAACGGAAAACCTGGGGTACAAGTCCCGGCAAAAGCCATATCGAAAGTAGGAAAAACATTTTCTTCAATTAGAAAAAAGTTTACCTAAGCGGGGTTGCCTCTCAGCCGTGTTTTGGCATACAGTCAAATATATTCTGTCATGAAAAGCTTCTCACTGAAAATTCTTCTGCCTTGCAGCTGCCGTTCCAGCCCCATTGCTCCAATTTGAAGCTAAAAACGGGCGCGACGCAATTTGGAAGAGAGCTCTGCCTAAATCTCCTCGGAATCAAATAGCGCAAGTATTTATTTGTCATGTTTATTGGTGTATTTTCCTTCACAACCGATGAGTCGTCGAATACACGCATATAAAAATTGGGAGCGTATATATAAGAAATCGATAATTTTTTATATCATATGTGCATGATAACAGACTTCTAACAGACCGTCAGTCCGGTTTCAGACCTAAGCGTCGTTGCACTTCGGCTCTGTTGGATGTTATAGAAGCATATTATGGTTTCAAATTCTACTCGATCAGTCCAAGGCGTTTGACTCAGTTGATCATGAGCCTCTATGTCGCAAGCTACAACAAATTTTTAGTTTCTCTACTCATACCACTGCTTTCATAGATCCTACCTCGTGCAGAGTTTCTCGAGGCTGTGTATATTAGTGGTCTAATTTTGTAACTGTACTCAGGGGTGTTCAGCAAGGTTCAATCCTGGACCTTTGTTGTTTGTGTTGTATATTAGTGTACCCAATGCGCTAAGATATGTAATGTTATATTTATGTTGATGATGTTCAGCTATATATTTTCTGTCCTCTTGATCGTGTTGGCATGTATATTAATGATATTAACTGTGAATTGACGAATGTAAGTGCATGGGCATCTGTGAATGGTTTATCAATCAATCGTGCCAAATCTAAATGTATTGTCATTCGCAGAAAAGCCTTCGATACACAAAACTTAGACAAGGCAATTCTATACGGTGCATTTATTGAATATATTACTCAGCGAAAATCCTTGGTTTGTATTTAATCAAACTCTGACATGAATAATCATCATTAGTACAGTAGGTAAAGTGTATAGAATGCTTCGTACACTATGGCTAACACAGTATTCCACTCGTTTACGCATTAGACTTCTTCTTACAAAAGCGTACTTAATACCTGCGCTATTGTATGACTGTGAGATTTATGCAATAGTGACTCTGTATGTAAAATCAAGCTTAATGTTTTTTATAACAACATTGCCAGATACGTATTTAGGCTAAAACGACTTGAACATGTGTCTGCGTATGCAAATTATTAAATATTTCTTTGGAAATTTGTTTGAAATTCAGAACAGAGTTTTTCATACATAAGGTTATTCATACGAAGGAACCAAACTATTTATACCAGAGGCTTCAGTTTCTTCAATCTTCAAGGTCGGCACTGCTTATTTACACTAGACACAAAACTCTGACATCTGAACGTAAATTTTTACTAATATAATGTAATTTAGAAATAAATTGGTCCTAGTTTTTACAATGATTGTAACCACTACAACTCTATTTAATACCTTCTATATTATTGAATGTGAACTTTTATATATTTTCTTTTTTCAAAATATTTGTGCTTCATTTCTTTCTCCTCTTTGTGTTCCATTTTATAATGTATCCCTATTTCTCATGTTCTTACTTCTTCCCTTTTTTATGTTAAGTATTTTTACTGTCGGAATACCTTATTGTGTATCACAGGTGACTGGCACTGTTAAATAATTTTTTCAAAATTGCTGTTTCAGGATGAATATATATGTTAATAAATAAATAACATTTCGATATTAAATCGATAGCTTTTCGATAACAAGTCGATACAGTTTCTATATCTTTTCGATATCAATCGAAATCTTTGATTAAAGTATCCGTTAATTATATCGAATAATTTTCAATAAAATTTTTAATAACATATCAATAACTTTTTAATATTAAATCGATATATTTTTTTTATTTAATCGATTAGTTGTTGATACGAAATCCATTAGTTTACTAACATATGGATAATTTTGCGATAAATAATCGGTAGCAGATAACTCGACAATAGAAATCGCAATTCATTGACCGACCATCTTTATTAATTTTTAAATTTTGTAACACTTCGATAAAAATCGATAACTCGTCTATACATCGTCGATAGAGCACCAATAACAACCGATACTCGTCGTTAGAAATGGCTAACAAAGCCATAACCCGCGATAACAAACTGATAATTGACCGATAAAAAACTGTTAACATTTTGTAATAGCGTTACAGTAACATCACCCCCCTGTATTTCCTTATTCACTTAAACCTGAACCCCCCTGTACTTACTTCTCATAGCATAGCCAACAACCCACTATGGTAAATAACCACATGCTACCAACGACTGATAGCAAACCAATGGTGCTGTTCCGTCAACACAAGAAAATCACAATAATGGTGTATTGGTTTCTCAACCAGTTTGCGGCACCACCCATATAAACAGCGAATTTGCATTTTTGCAATTCAGTCCTCGCTGGTGAGCCAGCGGGACTGGATGTTCTTTTTAAATACATACTTTTCCCTCCTGCTAGCTAGCTGAGTGGAAGGGGCGCTGTCATGGCACGGGTCACCCTCCACTTGGGTAAGGACGACGGGACGATGCCTTGTGCTACTTTGCGCGCGCCCTCCTAGGTGTTGAGAGGCCCGACGTCTCGTGCCATTTAACCCCTTCCCCTCAGCTCGGGTTTCGGCCGTGAGCGATGCGTGCGCACAGGGGCTACCGCTGTGCGTTAAGGTGCACTTCCCTCCGCCCACTGGTCGACCCACGGTTTCTCGGCTGGTACAACCCCGCCCCCCTTACGCACCTTCTTCTAGTGTGCAATTAGGGAGGTGTGGGTGTCCGCAGTGAAACCAGCACTAACGAGTCCTCGCAGTCTCTTCCCCAGCTGACCGACCCCGCCGACTATCAACTCTGCCGATCAATCCGATCTCGCCGATACCATCAACCGCCCCCGCGGAACGCGCCGCCGCTGTCCAGTAAACACCATCGCCAGCCTACTTCCCTCTATCGCACGGCCCCTGGTACGCGCTCTGTAGCCCACCGCCGCTGCCGTCGCATCGTCGCCCTCTGGTGCCGCCGCTGCTTCCAACCCGCCGCTGCTACGACGACCGTTGGCCGCTTGCCACCCTACTGACGTTAAGCCGCTGCATCCGTCACGCCGCTGCTATATGACCGTTGGTCGCTTGCCCTCCTACCGCCGTTGAGCCGCTGCACCTGTCGCGCCGCTGCTACGGCGACGGTTGTCCGTTTGCCATCCTACCGCCGTTAAGCCGCTGCATCCGTCCCGCCGCTGCTACGACGACGGTTGGCCGTTCGCCATCCTACCGCCGTTAGGCCGCTGCATCCGTCCCGCCGCTGCTACGACGACCGTTGGCCGTTCACCATCCTACCGCCGTTAAGGCGCTGCTTCTATCCCGCCGCTGCTCCGTTCCGCCGTACCAATCCGCCCGTTAAACTCCGTCACCGTTCAACCGTCCCACCTAACCTCCTCTACTCCAACGACCGTTAGCCGCCGCTCCGCCCCCTCACCATCTTGCGACGGAAAGCTGCTGCCCGCCTAATACCTCCAGCCGTGTGTGCGTGTGTTCGTAACACATAAATATTGTGTATTTATTCAGTAGGGGTTTGTGTGGACTTTTACTCGACTCTGGATAGACTGAGCGTTACCCCAGCCTTAGACAAAACCCACCTTACAATTTCAATAATATCATTAAAAAGTTTGCAAAACAATTGTATAAAGGTCGTCATGTAAACTGTGCGTAACCCCATAAATTGGCATGTTTTTGATGAGAAGTTTGCATTCCATAGCACAATGTGCTCAAATTGCATATACGAAAGGGCGATCCCTTTTAATATTGGGAGAGCCATGTTTTAGACCCTTGGAGTATTTAGCCAAGTTGCTCAGAAATAATGAAAATTTTGTTTCAATATAGATCACACTACGAATTCCAAAGTTTTTGAAACAAGTACAGAGATAAATTGATACCTTTATCAAAATATGAAAGGGTTTTGAAACAACAACCCTGACACTTTTTAATACCGCTTTGTATCCACCATACTGCTGCAAGTGCTATTACGTAAAATAACATAAAAGCAAATTTGACTGACAAGAAATGAAAACAAAAGCGAACATGAGAGCCTTAACAACCTTAAGGCATGCATATGTGTGTAGTTGTAAGCATGAGTACAGACCGCATTTCAATGATGCCACAGTATGCAGCTTCAGATAAGGCTTAACTAAAATACTCATACGTACATACAGTGACTCAAAGAGGTCTACATACACCTCCTTGTTTCATTGTTTAGAAAAGACAAAACACAAACAGACGAAAAAATGTGTTCAAGCAATTCCGTTTTAAACACCTTTTTCAAATTGTTTTACCTAAACCAAACCCACTCTTCAATATAAACAATCAAGATATCGCATCGCATATAAGCTGTATTTCGTTGCTAACTAGTACATTTAAAATACTAGCTAGCTTACCGAATTGCATGGAAAGCAACAATAAAAAGTAATCGAGTTGAGTTGGCTAAGCGCTTTCAGTTGAACCGCGTAGGTAATTGTCGACCTGATTGATAGCGTTTTATAGTGTTGCATATTCAAAAATAGGGCACTATTGTGAACGAGCGAATGAAATGAAACATACGAATGTACACAACAATACAAAATAACAGCTGGCGGCAGGGTGACATACATACAAACAAACACACGCATTTCATGTTTTTGTTTTTGTAATTCTCTGCTTGAGTGTGAAAAACATACTGCGCTAGATGTAGAAATGTCATAGCAGCGAAATAAAGTAACAATTAGCTGATAAACCTCCACCATCTGTATGGTTTTGGCATAATGAAACTGTTTAGCTAGTTGAAGCGTTTTTTCTAAGCTCGCTTGAAAAAAAAACAGCTATTACCATTCTAAAGTACTGTATTACTTAGCTTAATCCTTTTATATGTTTGTTGCTTTGCTAATATTGAGTTTAGTGGCGGTTTCATCACTTCAACATCAATAACGCCTCCTATAAAGTAATATCGATTGACGTAAGAAATTTGCTTAAACCGCACAGAAAAGAAAAAAAATCATATGGTGAAATTGCAAGATTTGTAAATTTCAGTCGAGCAACAGAACAGACCATTGTAAAAAATTTTGAAATATTCGTTCACCGAAAATAAGAAAGCAAAGGCCGTCCGAGACATCAGCTTTATCTTGAAAGAAGTGGACAAAAATTCAAAGCTTTTGTTCAAAAATTAGCCAAGATATATGCAAGCTCATTAAGACAATTGTGTACTATCCAAGACAGGCTAAAAAGCTCTGAACAGACCGACTGTTACAGCAGAACACCACTAAAAAGTTCGTTTGTTTTAAAACTCGAAAGCGCACAAAAAATGAGATGAATTTTTACTAAAAGTTTCATTTACCGATGATTCAGAGTTTAACAATTTCTGTAGCGATCGAGACTAGAGGAAAAGAAATACTACACTCCATCCGAGAATTTGGCATCAACTGTAAAGCCGCACCATAGTAGTGTTACTGATTTGGAGATGTTATTGCCGCATCTGGAGTTGGTCGTTCTGTATAAAAGATCGTTTTGGATACAAGTCTTTATTGGAACCTAATTTCTGTCACCGTCCCAGTTGAGAAGGTTGGCCACATCCCTCTATTGTGATAATCTACATTGTTCTAATCAAATCTAAAGTGTGGCTTAAATGCTAAAGTTCGTGTCTTATAGTGGGAATGATATTAACCAAAAATAAGAATAAACAAAATGGATCGAAAGGTCTAATTAATTGTTAATTTGAAGCTATCGCTGGATGAATTGGAGCTCGGTGCAGGTTGGATCTTTCAGCAGGGTAACGACATAAAGCATCATTGCACATATTGTTAAGGATTGGTTGCTTTACTATGCTCAATGAATAATAAAATACACCACCGTAATCCCCGATCGAAATATTATTAAGCAAGTCTAGAGAATTTTTTAAGGGAAATTAAAGGAAATAAAAGGTTTCTAGCGCTGCTTCTCTCAATCAACGCATCACAGAAAACAGTATATCACCTGTAGAGTTAACAACTTAGTAGCCTCAACGAAACGACGGCTTCAGTCTGGTTTTGATGTAAACGGTGACAGATTTAGTACTAAGAAAAAATATTATTTAGTTTTACGTGAACTTGTTCATACTAAAACAGGTTATTTGTGTACAGTATGTAGACTTTTTGTGAACGCTTGTTCTCACGTTGTATTTCCGTACTTTTGCTTTTTTATATCAATGTAAGGACTCCTTTTGGTTTATTATGATTAGATAAATAAAAAGGAAATATAAATGAACAAAATCAGCGAAAATTTATGCTACAAAATAAAGCACATTTATTGAATTGGAAAGTTGGCAGAAAAGGATTCAACTTATCAATATTTAGTTAAACAATTCCGCTCCACCTTATATCTTTATGTCTCATAAATATTTTTACAATTTCTGTTTCTATGTCAAAATTTTTAAGAATCAAAGTTCAGCAAGAATATGTCTTTTCATAAGGATACATTTTTCATTGATTTTGTCCATTTATATAAAGGAAATGTTTAAAATTTTTTTTATTTCCTGTTTATTTCCTACTTTTTAGTGGGAAAGAGTAGTGCCTTATTTATTACAAGGAGAAAAGCTTACTTTTATTAATACAGAATGCATACAATACTACTCTCTGAAGTTGCAAGACAACTTTAGTGAAAAATTACCTATTGGGAAATTGCCGCGAATTGCCGTAATTTAGCCGTGAAACAAAAAAATTTTGCCGTGGCCATATTTTAGAAAATACAGGGTGGCACGCCAACTTCACGTGAAGTTAGCGGCCACCCTCGGAAATCCACCTAGAGACCAGCTAGGAAAATATTCTTGCACACGAATTTGCCGTAAATTTGCCGTAGGTAAGTGGCATATTATATAATTTCGAAAAAATAAAATTTAACTTTTTATGGTGCACAACTTCACGTGAAGTTAGCGTGCCACTTTTCGAAAACCACCTCAGACACCAGTAGGAAAATAATTCTTGCACGTGAAATTGCCGTAAATTTGCCGTGAATTATCCGTGAAACAAAAAAATTTGCCGCGGCCACGTTTTAGAAAATACAGGGTGGCACGCTAACTTCACGTGAAGTTGGCGTGCCACCCTGTATTTCTAAAATATGGCCACGGCAAATTTTTTGTTTCACGGATAAATTACGGCAAATTCACGGCAATTTTCAATAGGGTAATTTTTTCCACGTAAAAGTTGTCTTGCAACTTCAGAGAGGTTACAATACTGTATGTATACAATAGAGTACATATCAGAAAAATACATCAAGCTACATTAGTTTTTAGGTTACTTGAAAATTATTCATATATGCCAAGCTTGAATTGCCACAAATGAGTGCGTGGATGAAGTTTCAAGTTTGTAGCTGAATGGAAAGTCTCT
Source organism: Eurosta solidaginis (assembly GCA_029619165.1). Taxonomy (NCBI): domain Eukaryota; kingdom Metazoa; phylum Arthropoda; class Insecta; order Diptera; family Tephritidae; genus Eurosta; species Eurosta solidaginis. The sequence continues at coordinate 7,948 of JARSSU010022746.1, forward strand.
TGAAAATGTACCGTAAATTCCCCCTGTGCCGTACGATTTTTCGTAATATCCCAATTCAAAACTTTTTGTATTATATTTAATAATATTTTTATTGAAGCTTTTCGGTCGGGATTTTTTCCTTCTTAATAAAACTACGTTTTATTTAGTCATCCTACGCGTTTCGACGCAATTTTTGCATCTTCATCAGGGATTTTTTTAATTATCTGTACTATAGAGACGATGTTGACTGCATAAACTGCGCCAATGCTAGCGCAATCACAGTAGATTTTTGACTGGTGAAAGAAAGGGTGTACAGTCTGTCAATGATGTATTTATGGATGTGTATGTTCTATACGTTAAATGTTATTTAACAAAAAAATAATTAGTGTTAATGTACAAAAAATTGTAAGTCAAATTTGTTAAATTCTAAAAAAAGTTCAAAATAGCAAGTATTAATGTAGTTGTTTTTCGTTTTTGTAATAAACAGATAATTAAAAAAATCCCTGATGAAGATGCAAAAATTGCGTCGAAACGCGTAGGATGACTAAATAAAACGTTGTTTTATTAAGAAGTAAAAAAAACCCCGGCCGAAAAGCTCCAATAAAAATATTATTAAAATTGTTACTCTTTGTATTATGTTTTACAGTGTCATCGGCCTCTGAATTAAGTTTGAAATTTTAAGTTTCTAGCTTATCGAGAAGTTACTTAAAAGCTGGTTTCAAATTTCCAAATTCTCATCTAATTATTTGGATCCATACGCCACCTAACTGAATTTTTTCCTTGCTTCTTTGTGACGGTGTCTTAACCTATATGTGAAGTTTCACGTTTGTAGCTTAATGAGAAGATACTTAAACATCGATTGCAAAAATTTTATTGAAAAAGCGTACAAACATTCAACCGACCTAATATAAAGGAAATAACGTTTAAAATAAAACTGTATAAGCACATTTTTCAAATAAGTTATTAGTCTTTCAATCCAGCGGGAATAGCGGGTTTATGTAGACTTTTGTCCGTCACTGTATATACATAAAGAATTTCGTTTTATTAAGTACATATATATCCACCGTACATATTGCGCTGCTCAGCACAATATCCGACGCTTTGACTGTTGGCAGTAGTTGATTAAAATATCAACGTACCTTTCATTTCATACACATCTACATACAAGTATGTACATGTATTATAGAAATATAAATTCCTTTCACGATATCTGACGAAAAAATTCATTTTGTGCATGAATAAAAATTCATTCGGTAAACAATTACAGGAGACAGGCATCATCATCAATGTAGCTGCAGCCAGCATACGACGACTAACCAATGCAATGAAGAATTTATTTCGGCACAATAGCGTTACGTATACGACACGGTGTGCCGCCTTAAGCAGATATGCAAAGGTTATTCGTATAGGTGCATACGCGCTCACATACCAATATTTAGGGCCTGTTTCAACAAAAGGCATAGCATGCAAAATGCAGATGGGAATGGATGGACCTTTTGTTTTCATAGCTTTTATTTTTCATCTGCAAGTTTTTTTGTTAAGCCAGAAGCAGGTATCCAACCGGTTATGACAGTAAACCTCAACTGTTGTTTTTACTGTTAGATAATACCAATTAAACCAAGCCAAATAGGTTGAATATTTGATTAATCCATGTGTGTGTGTGTAAATAAATTTGTTACCAATCGATTGTGTGTATGTGTGTAAATAAATTTGTTACCAATCGATTGGTGTAATATTTATTAAAGATGAGATATTTAGTTTTCAAAATATTAGTCATAACTGACACAGTCAAATTCATTATAATGTATTACGATTGTACTTCAACTATTTATATTTTTTTAACGATCTTTTTGTCAAAATATTTAGTTTTTGTACTTTTCTTAAATAAAAGCATTGAAACGGTAATTTTTCTGGAACCGGTACTGTTTTTGAACCGCGTAAATCGGTTATTCTTTTGATTCAATAACTCTAAAACTGTTACCATGTTTTGATACCCGTAATTTTTTTGTAACTGGTTATTTCTACTGAGTCGCCTACTTTTTCGGAACCATTTACTTTTTCTTATCTCTTATTTTTACAGTACCAGTAACGCTTTAGAACCGGTTATTTTTCTAGAAACCTTAACTTTTTGTATAATTTTGTTCCAAATGGCAATTTTAGAGGATAATTTTTCTGCAACCGGTTACTTTCTAAAACCGGTAACTCTTTTTTAAACCTTGTTGTTGCCGTTAATTTATATTAGCAGGTGTTTTGAAACCGTTTACTTATTTTGGAATCTTTACCTTTTGTGTAACGAGTTACATCTATTAAACCCATAGCTGGGGAATAATGATAAGTAATCCTAATGATTAGTAATCGGATAGAAATTTTATTTTGCAGAATAATTGATTAATTAGGATTAGTTGGCTATACTAATCGATTACTTATTGATTAGATTAGAACTAATCAAAAATCTAATCGCGATTAGTGACGATTAGTATATCTAATCAAACAAAAATTCGATTAGATTTCTCTATTAGTTTGATTAGATTTGATTAGATCAACTATTTTGAAATATTTTTGTAAAAAAAATTTATTTATTTTTGTATATACTCTCGTGTTAAATATTCAGAATAGAACATTTTTGGTTATAATCACCTTTAGGAAAAGTGCAATTGGCCAAAATCCTCCGAAATCATTCAGAACATTTTAGGTTCAGCTCTTGTTGTACCAGTAGTAACTAGGTGGAACTCACTATATGATGCAATCCTGAAGTTACTACAGTACAAGGAGAAATTGTACGAGCTTTCCGATGAGCTGCATCTGTTTTCCTTTTACATCAGGTGATTTTCAATATTTGTAGTCGTACAAGTTGCTAATGGTGTCTAGTTTCCAAACTTTGGACTTTCTCGAAGGTGAAGCCAATGGTGAAATATGGTTGTATTATTCCTGCGTTACTTTCTTTGAGTAATAAACTGCAAAAATTATCCAGAAAACTCGAAGTTTCGAGCAATGTTAGCTCAACAGCAGCACAATTAGAATATCGATAGAGAGAAAGGTTTAAACTATATTTCACATTGGCTCCTGAGGTAAGTATGGCATTAGCGGCAGCTGTATGACACCAAATGTGAAAATGAAATGGTTGCGAGTTATCCAAAAAACTTTGCCTGACTGTACTGAGGAGCATATCAGTAAAAGAGTGATTAAAGTAATAAGCACCTTCTTCCAAAATGATTCCACATGTTTTGAAACGGCCCTGCCTCAGTTGACTATGAAAGCTCTTTTTATGATTTCAATGATGAAGGTAATTTCATCTATATTATATGATTTTTCAAACTAAATATTATTTTGGTTCCAGAACATGATGAGGAGGCGTTAATTCCCAGAACACCAATTTCACCAAACGAGTCAAACTGTTCTAAAGAAGTGGTTAGCAATCAGCTATATGCGTATTTGAATGACCCGACACCAGGTCCTGAAATTTGGAATAAATATGGTGCACTGAAGGAAGCGTGTCTACCGTTCAATACACGCTTACGTCATCAGCGCCCATCGAAAGGCTGTTTCATTTGCTGGAATAGTCAGTACCCCAAGACGGAATTCATTGTCTGAATTTTCTTTTGAAAAGTTGGTAGTAATGAAGTCGAATATAAACTTTTTGTGATACATATGTAATGTAAATCAGCATAGATGTAAAGCGTCGAGAATCTCATGTTTTTTTTTCAGAACGTGCCTTTAATTTTTATACTACAACTAGTATGAGAAAAAGTGGAGGTAGACCCACCAATTAGTGACCGAATGACTAGGGCTATGAGCCGAAGACAATCCCGTCCTTACTTGTTTAATAAGATTATGTTTACAGTGAAATTTTGAATAAAAGTCCTATTAAGTTTGTTACTTTATGAATTAAACGAAAAAAACAACAAAAAATATTTCAAAATAGTTGATGTAATCAAAACTAATCGATAAATCTAATCGATTTTTATACTCAGTTGAGCAGAGCTCACAGAGTATATTAAGTTTGATTGGATAACGGTTGGTTGTACATATATAAGGAATCGAGATAGATATAGACTTCCATATATCAAAATAATCAGGATCGAAAAAAAATTTGATTGAGCCATGTCCGTCCGTCCGTCCGTCCGTCCGTCCGTCCGTCCGTTAACACGATAACTTGAGTAAATTTTGAGGTATCTTGATGAAATTTGGTATGTAGGTTCCTGAGCGCTCATCTCAGATCGCTATTTAAAATGAACGATATCGGACTATAACCACGCCCACTTTTTCGATATCGAAAATTTCGAAAAACCGAAAAAGTGCGATAATTCATTACAAAAGACAGATAAAGCGACGAAACTTGGTAGATGGGTTGAGATTATGACGCAGAATAAAAAATTAGTAAGATTTTGGACAATGGGCGTGGCACCGCCCACTTTAACAAGAAGGTAATTTAAAAGTTTTGCAAGCTGTAATTTGGCAGTCGTTGAAGATATCATGATGAAATTTGGCAGGAACGTTACTACTATTACTATATTTGTGTTAAATAAAAATTAGCAAAATTGGATGAAGAACACGCCCACTTTTTAAAAAAAATTTTTTTAAATTCAAATTTTAACAAAAAATTTAATATCTTTACTGTATATAAGTAAATTAAGTCAAAATTCAACTCCAGTAATGATATGATGCAACAAAATATAAAAATAAAAGAAAATTTCAAAATGGGCGTGGCTACGCCCATTTTCATTTAGTTTGTCTAGAATACTTTTATTGCCATAAGTCGAACAAAAATTTACCAATCCTTCTCAAATTTGGTAGGAGCATAGATTCTATGACGGTAACTGTTCTCTGTGAAAATGGGCGAAATCGGTAGAAGCCACGCCCAGTTTTTATACACAGTCCACCGTCTGTCCTTCCGCTCGACCCTTAACACAATAACTTGAGCAAAATCCGATATATCTTTACTAAACTTAGCCCACGTACTTATCTGAACTCACTTTATCTTGGTATAAAAAATGGCCGAAATCCGACCATAACCACGCCCACTTTATCGATATCGAAAATTACGAAAAATGAAAAAATGCCATAATTCTATACCAAATACGAAAAAAGGGATGAAGCATGGTAACTGGATTGGTTTATTGACGCAAAATATAACTTTGGAAAAAAACTTTGTAAAATGGGTGTGACACCTACCATATTAAGTAGAAGAAAATGAAAAAGTTCTACAAGGCGAAATCAACAGCCCTTGGACCCTTGGCAGGAATACTGTTAGTGGTATTGCATATATAAATAAATTAACAGTACCCGACAGATGTATTTCTGGATCACCTGGTCAAAATTTGGTCGATATCGCGAGAACGCCTTCACATATACATCTAAGGGCCACTCGCTTTTAAAACCCTCATTAATACCTTTAATTTGATATCCATATCGTACAAACACATACTAGAGTCACCCCTGTCCCACCCTATTGGCGATATCTCGAAAAGGCGTCCACCTATAGACCTAATGCCCACTCCCTCTTAAAATGCTCAGTAACACCTTTCGTTTGATACCCATATCGTACAAACATTCTAGAGTCACCCCTGGCCCACCCTAATGGCGATATCTCGAAAAGGCGTCCACCTATAGACCTAATGTCCACTCCCTCTTAAAATGCTCAGTAACACCTTTCGTTTGATACCCATATCGTACAAACATTCTAGAGTCACCCCTGGCCCACCCTAATGGCGATATCTCGAAAAGGCGTCCACCTATAGACCTAATGCCCACTCCCTCTTAAAATGCTCAGTAACACCTTTCGTTTGATACCCATATCGTACAAAACATTCTAGAGTCACACCTGGCCCACCCTAATGGCGATATCTCGAAAAGGCGTCCACCTATAGACCTAATGCCCGACTCCCTCTTAAAATGCTCAGTAACACCTTTCGTTTGATACCCATATCGTACAAACATTCTAGAGTCACCCTTGGTCCACCTTTATGGCGATATCTCGAAAAGGCGTCCACCTATAGAACTAAGGATTACTCCCTTTTAAAATACTCATTACCACCTTTCATTTGATACCCATATCGTACAAACACATTCTAGAGTCACCCTGGCCCACCCTAATGGCGATATCTCGAAAAGGCGTCCACCTATAGACCTAATGCCCACTCCCTCTTAAAATGCTCAGTAACACCTTTCGTTTGATACCCATATCGTACAAACATTCTAGAGTCACCCCTGGTCCCACCCTTAATGGCGATATCTCGAAAAGGCGTCCACCTATAGAACTAAGCCCACTCCCTTTTAAAATGCTCAGTAACACCTTTCATTTGATTCCCATATCGTACAAACACATTCTAGAGACACCCCTGGTCCACCTTTATGGCGATATCTCGAAACGGCGTCCACCTATGGAGCTAAGGATCACTCCTTTTCAAAATACTCATTAACAGCTTTCATTTGATACCCATATCTTACAAACATATTCTAGAGTCACCCCTGGTCCACCTTTATGGCGATTTCTCGAAAAGGCGTTCACCTATAGACTAAGCCCATTCCCTTTTAAAATACTCATTACCACCTTTCATTTGATACCCATATCGTACAAACACATTATAGAGTCACCCCTGGTCCACCTTAATGGGCGACATCTCGAAAAGGCGTCCACCGATAGACCTAAGGCCCACTCCCTCTTAAAATGCTCAGTAGCACCTTTCATTTGATACCCATATCGTACAAACAAATTATAGAGTCAGCCCTGGTCCACCTTTATGGCGATATCCCTAAATGGCGTCCATACATAGAACTATGGCCTACTCTCTCTTAAAATACTCTTTAATACCTTTCATTTGATACACATGTCATACAACCACATTCCAGGGTTACCCCAGGTTCATTTTCCTTATTTTGTCTCCATAGCTCTCAACTGAGTATGTAATGTTCGGTTACACCCGAACTTAGCCTTCCTTACTTGTTTTTTAATAAGTTTTGATTAGTTTTGATTAGATATGCTAATCGTCGCTAATCGCCATTACATTTTTGATTAGTTCTAATCTAATCAATTAGTAATCTAAAATATTAAAGAATCAAAAAAACGAAGTTCCCCAGCTCTGTATTAAACCGATGAAACCAGTGATTCTTATGGAACCCGTTTTTTTCTAAGCACCCTTAATCTTATTTTTATTAAATTACTGCAATTGGCCACTTATCAGATTGGCAATTTTTCTGGAATCGGTTGCTACTTTGAAATTTTTTTTGAACCCGCTTACTTTTCTGGAACCATTAAGAGAGTTCAGAATTTTTTGTATTTGGCGTTCGAAACGTTGTTATAGCAAATATTAAACTACAGATAGTGAGCAACTTTTTTAATTTTCAATTTTTTATTTTCACATTTCGTTTTGTATTGACAGTTGCTGGTTTGCTTTTATTTAGTGAATCCAATTATTTCGGCACACTTCCTTCCATGCACTTCCGGCCAGAAATATCTTGCTACCCTGCAAGTGGTTGTGTCCGCCTAACGCTAGCTGTGCTAACTCGAGGCCCATCTATGCAGGAGCAAACCACAGTGGCCAGCGGAATCCCGAAATCCCTGCAGCCATCTTCATCCGGTTCAGTTGTACGGTGCGGGCTAAGAGATCCGCTTGACAGTTACCGGGATATCACTATGGCCCAGGACCAAAATAATCTTAATCATAAAATGGATAATTATTTTTTCCGAACGGGCGAATTTTTTGGATTAGATATGCTAATCGTCGCTAATCGCCATTAGATTTTTGATTAGTTCTAATCTAATCAATTAGTAATCTAAAATATTAAAGAATCAAAAAAACGAAGTTCCCCAGCTCTGTATTAAACCGATGAAACCAGTGATTCTTATGGAACCCGTTTTTTTCTAAGCACCCTTATCTTATTTTTATTAAATTACTGCAATTGGCCACTTATCAGATTGGCAAATTTTTCTGGAATCGGTTGCTACTTTGAAATTTTTTTTGAACCGCTTACTTTTCTGGAACCATTAAGAGAGTTCAGAATTTTTTGTATTTGGCGTTCGAAACGTTGTCTATAGCAAATATTAACTACAGATAGTGAGCAACTTTTTTAATTTTCATTTTTTATTTTCACATTTCGTTTTGTATTGACAGTTGCTGGTTTGCTTTTATTTAGTGAATCCAATTATTTCGGCACACTTCCTTCCATGCACTTCCGCCAGAAATATCTTGCTACCCTGCAAGTGGTTGTGTCCGCCTAACGCTAGCTGTGCTAACTCGAGGCCCATCTATGCAGGAGCAAACCACAGGTGGCCAGCGGAATCCCGAAATCCCTGCAGCCATCTTCATCCGGTTCAGTTGTACCGGTGCGGGCTAAGAGATCCGCTTGACAGTTACCCGGGATATCACTATGGCCCAGGACCAAAATAATCTTAATCATAAAATGGATAATTATTTTTTCCGAACGGGCGAATTTTTTTGGATTAGCTTACTTTTTCAGCACCGTTTAATTTTCTGGAAGCGGTAAATTTTTTTTAATCAAATTTTTTTTGGAAACTGTGAATTTCTTGACCTCGGTTATTTTTTGGGGTAAAGAATATTATAATTTTAAAGCAACTACTGACTGGATAATGCCCTCTAAAGTTATTAGCTTGATGCCTGGAAGCATTAGTTGCAGATTGAGCAATTTTCAAGGGGCACATCCATCAAATAGCTGTAGCGAAGACGGGATCCCTGACTTTTGTGATTCAGATTCTCAACACAAATATACTATGAAGTGTAGGAAGTGTGAGCTGCAGGAAGAAACGATTGAGGTCAAGGCTCCAGCTATTAGGGGCGGAGAGTTGCCAGGTATTGAGGCAGCAATTACGCTGGGTCCAAGAAAACTGCTAGTATTTGTCAAGAGGACGGAGTTATTCTATAACATATGTCCTGGCACCTGATTGGGGTTCTTTCATTAGGTCGCCAACAAATTCTGGTAACACTATGGACACATTTAATCTATGCTAGGTCTTTGTTGACCGGCCAGTTCAACCTAACCTAATATGAAGCTAAATAATGCATTCAGTATATATTTTTCGGGCTAGTTTGGGTGGCATCTGTCCAGTAGAAGAAACTCACTTAGCAACTTTTAATTTGTACGTTGTACAACCACGTTCTTTTAAGGTGAACCCATACTTGCGACTATTTAGAAACTCGCAAAGTTGCAACGATAGCGCTTCGAACAAGATACACATCGATCTTGAAAATTTTCTTCATAGATTCAAGTACTTTCCGACACTCTAAAACTCTGCATAGCTGAGATTTTGGAAACCCTAAAAGCTCCTCCGAGCGCTAGGAGCCCACAACGTGCCGGGCAGCTCAGCATTTGCTTAGATGGTTCGAGGCCCAACTCTACAGAAAAATAGAGCAGGTGACAAGTCTCCACTGACATACAAGTTCAGTTCACCAGTGGCTGCTCGGGCCAAGTGATCAGTCCGACAGTTGCCAGAGAAATACATATATTCACAATTTGAGTCATGCAATTCCTCACAGCCCCTCATCTTCACAGTGGCAGAGCTAAGTGCTTTGATAGCCGTCGGTCATTCATATTATATGTTAAATTCCGTACCATTTCTTATAGTTTTTTATATATTTCTGTCGGCACATTTTCCCCAAACTATGAGCCTCATACCCTGCCATAACGGAAATATAAAATCTTAAAGTACTTTAAACCCTCCGCCCATTTTAAACGCCCATTCAGTAAGCATTAGTAGAAGTTTGGGCGCATAGCAATATTTGGAGTATCGAAGCTTCTTTACAGGATATGCGTCGAATTTGCATCATGACACATCGATTTTAATCAAGTTTATCTCTCTCTCCTTACCATCATAAAAATATCGTTCTACCACATTATTGGATACAAGGTGTATGCAATAAAAGCAACTAAACCTCATGTGTGAAAAAACAATACAAAAAGTAATTCATATTATTATTATTCAAATATTGACACAAAATGACGGTATAAAATTCGATATCATCCAGATGGCACTAACGAGCCACGATGCGGCATATTGCAGCTTACAATTGTTGTATATATGGGTTTAGCATGACAAATTTATAAAACCATCTGCAAAGCTTTTATACTGTTTTATATATGACAATATTTGCTTTTATAATTTGCTATTTTGTGTGTCTTTTGTTCTGTGTTTGCTGGCTTATTTCTTATTTACTTATTTTTATTTTCATTGCAATTACTTTTCTATGTTCGAACACCTCTTTGCTAGCAAGGACGGGTTCCAGATAGTAACTTCAGTATATATTTCTTTGTTGTTTTTTGTTTTTGTTACTTAGTCTAATATTCATTTAAAGCACTAGTTTCGTGTTGTATTTCGCACAAATAGCTTTAAACCTACTATTTATTGTTTAACATCATCATCATCATGTCTGGTTGTTCTACATTTTATAGGAAATTCCTTTTGATTTTTTTAGACTTTATTTTAATGTTTTTTTATTTTTTAATATATCTATGTAGCCCCATTTTATCTCTCCTCTGACTGTTTGTATCCGCTTTTGATTTTCTTCTTTCTTTTGTTGATTCTTCTGTTCATTTCACTTCTGGTTTGTGCCCTCCATTCCTTTAACTTTTTTATTTTATATGCGCTGCTGTCAACCTATGTTTTTCTTTTAGCTTCTCTATTTTTATTATTTTAATAAATATTTTTTTCTTTTACTCTTTTTATTTGTGTCTGTCGCTTTTAATTTAACTTTTTATCTGTCTGTGTTGTCCTATTTGTTTGTCTGCCTGGCTTGGTGTGTTGGCCTCTTCTGTAAGTTTCGTTACACATTCTCATTGGCGAGGAAAAAGAGCGGAAAATTGTTCCATAAATAATAGCAGTACTTCGAATGTTACAGTCATTTGCACAATTTCAGCCAAAACTTAGCTTGGACATTTGTATCTATAGTAAATAAAAAAGAAATTGTTTGCTGTTTGGCTATGATAAGTGTTGAAATTATGGGTGTAAGTATCATTGACTGCAAATGCTGGTCGTAAATAATTATATTGCTTCCATAGCGCCATTATATATTTATTATTTTAATATAGATCACTGATCTTAATTGGTCAAATTTTAAATCTTGTTATTCCCTGGACAATAGTTATTGTCCAAAGTTCAGTTCAATGTTAGCTTCTTCTTCATTCATTTTGCAGCTACCATAG
>JARSSU010022747.1:0-20320 GCA_029619165.1 Eurosta solidaginis
GGTTCAAAGTAACTAAAATACAAAGTTTAAATAAAAATAATAAGAACTCTACACGCGAAATATAACTTTAGGAAAAACTTTATAAAATGGTTGTGACACCTACCATATTAAGTAGAAGAAAATGAAAAAGTTCTGCAGGGCGAAATAAAAAACCCTTGAAATCTTGGCAGGTATTATATATATAAATAAATTAGCGGCATCCAACAGATGATGTTTTGGGTCACCCTGGTCCACATTTTGGTCGATATCTGGAAAACGCCTTCACATATACAACTAAGAGTCACCCCTTTTAAAACCCTTATTAATACCTCTAATTTGATACCCATGTCGTACAAAAACACATTCTAGAGTCACCCCTGGTCCACCTTTATGGCCAAAACTCGAAAAGGCGTCCACCTATAACACTAAGGCCCACCTATACAACTACCACCACTCCCTTTTAAAACCCTCATTAATACCTTTAATTTGATACCCATATCGTTCAAACACATTCTAGAGTCAACCCTGGTCCACCTTTATGGCGATATCTCTGAAAAGGCGACTACCTATACAACTACCACCATCAATTTTAAAACCCTCATTAATACCTATAATTTTATACCCATATCGTACAAACAAATTCTAGGGTCACCCTGGTCCACCTTTATGGCGATATCTCGAAACGGTGTCCACCTATGGAACTAAGGATTACTCCCTTTTAAAATACTCATTAACACCTTTCATTTGATACCCATATCGTTCAAAAAAATTCTAGAGTCAACCCTGATCCACCTTTATGGCTATATCCCTCGGTTCATTTTCCTACATTGTTATTTTCCCTTATGTTGTCACCACAGCTTTCAACTGAGTATGTAATGTTCGGTTACACCCGAAGTTAACCTTCCTTACTTGTTAATTATGGTATTCATGGTGATTTCAGTTATATTTTTTATTTTTATTTTATTATATATACAGTGGTCCAACAAAGTCTACGGACATTCTAGTATAATAATTCATTCTAGTATAATAATGTACAACTTACACGCTGATCGCTCGTTTCGCTGATTTTTGGCATTTATTTTTATATGCCTGGCATCGAGAATTCTAACACATTTATTAAGTACTTATCAAAAAAATTTAAGCCTGCGGAAAAATAGTGAATTTCTATACATGGCTTATGTGTGCGGTATTACCAGACTAGTAAATAATCCATACTAAAGCTAAAACTCGTATCCCAATCCGATACACTGTTATTTGTAACAGAAGTCCAGTCGCATGGTTAGTTATCATTCTTTAGGGCTCATCATCAGAGGGTATGTCAGGCAGGTCATCTTGGAGTTTAAACGATGTATGTCTCTTTCGAGTTTCAATGGTATCTTTTTTTGAATAAGGTCCGAAGCTTAGAAGGTATTTGTCTAAACTGTTTAATTTCTCGTTAATACTTTCCGCATCTGATTCTTTCATGTGATTGAATAATTCGTTACGGGTGATTACTCGACCAGAGAAACCATAATTAAAAAAAAATCTTAATACAGCTATATACAGAACATACAAAAAAATGTTAGTCATCGATTGCAGTTTTTGGGGTACATTGGCCAAATAGATCTAGGATTCGGTATCAGCACATTGATTCACCAAACAAGATCGAATTCTACAATTGCGTTTCTAAATGTGAGATTAACGTCCAAACTTAGTTTCATAAAAATCAGACATCTTTTAATATAACCGCCCACAATAGTAGGGGGCGTGGCACGGTACCAATCATCACCATATTGCTTATATATTCTTTTTATGCTACAACAAGATCACGCGCCGAATTTCAACAAAATTGGAGTACGTTTGCTATTTTTTATTGCTCACCCTATGGAGATGGCACCACTGTGCAACGCTCAAAATTACCAATTTTTTTCAAAAATCGTGAATAAGCGGGACCAATCTTTCCACTATTTAAATTAACAAAACACAGGCTGTCTAAAAAAATTGGAATCAATGCGGGGCAAAGCGGGGCACTAAAACAAAAACCTTTTGGAAAAAAAAATTGGGAAAAAATTTTGCCCCAATACATCACTTTTTAAAAATTGTATTACGAAGGCGTTAAGGACTATATAAATCTTAAAATACATAAATATTATACACACTTACCTGTTTCATAAGAATCCATGGCTTCTTTTTTATAAACTTCACTGAAACCCGTAAAAATATCAATTGAAAATGTATATACTCTAAGAACGTGAAAAACTGCCGCAAGATACGCACGAATGGTCCAACTTTGAGTGGATGTCCACACTAGGCATTTGAATTATGAAAATAAATAATTATTGATTCTAATACGCTAGAGTATTGGCCTACTAAAAATATTTTTTTTTATTTGCTGCGTTTTGAAAAATTGATTTTTGGCCGCCCAGATTGCTCAAATACCCCTATGTGCACCGTAAGGACGCACTCAACGCCACGCCACCGAAATAGCCATCTAGCAGCAACGCCATCATCAATGGTCCAAACAACCACCAATCTCATCTCCACAAGCGGCATCCAAAGCTCCATATAAATCGTATTTAACTTAATCGATAGCTCTGACAGCATGTTTCCCAAATAGTTCTCTAGTCGAATTCTAACCTAGTTTTCTAATCTTGTTTTCGATTAAAGATGCACTAACGTTAGTTAGATACTATGTATGATGGGATGGTAGCAGCGTGCTCTGCCAAACAAATTGAAGATATTGGGTTAAAGTCCCTCGCAAAGCTACATCAGCAACTTAGAAAAAAGTTATTTCAATTGGAAAACAAGTGGGATCGCCCCAAAGCAGTGGTTTTGCAAACACCCCGAGTGTATTTTTGTCGGCATTATACATGTAGGTTCCGTCACTTCAATTTGTAGGAGAATCTAAAAAGAAGCACAACACAAATTGGAAGCGAAATTTAGGTGGAAATTTCCTTGGAGGTAAAAAACCCCAAGTATTTTTTTTAAATAGTGGCACCACTTTCCGGGGGTTTTCTAAAAAGCTACTGCCAAAGTAAAATCCCATTTTTGTAAAATATCGCCTATTTAAAGGGCTTGGAAAACTTGCCATATTCATAACGCCCAATTCGTAACCATATTTTAACAGAGTGCCTTAACCTACAAAATGTCATAGCTTCATAAAATAGAAAATACGAAAAATTTCAAAACGAAAAATACAATCTCCAAAATGTGAATAAATTCGCCAACGTAAAAATGTATAAATTAAGGATATGGCGGAAAACCGAAAACTAATTAGTTGGCTATGGTATCGTTATGACTAAGACGTTATTCAATGGCTTCAATAATCGAATACATTGACTTTCATAGAATTCGTTGGATCAACTGTTTTACACGGAGTTTGCTAGGGACTTAAAGTAGACATTCTGCAATTTTGTTTTCATCTCATCATCTATTCACACACGAGGGAACTTTAAAGTTGTGATCAATATTTGGTTTCACAACTTAATTCATTTAAACGCGTCACACTTTCATTTCATACAATAAAAAATATTTATTTATTCACAATTATAACATGATACATGTTAAAAGAAAAATATATCATCATTTCTACCTCTGAGCGGAATATCACCATATCTCAACTGCTATTTCGAAAACGCAGTGTCTCAAAATGTTTCAAAATTCGGCGCTCATCGAGTTAGGGTGATATTCCAATCAACAGTCAATTTATAATAACATCCTTCAGTTATATCCGTGTTGTTATAAAGTCTCGAACTTTTGGATTTGTTACTTCTATATATTTACCCGGAGCATTCTTGACTCCACTCTTACTTCGTGCCACCGCACAAAGTCGTCCATTCCAAACGCCTGCTGCCCCAGAATCTCCAAACCACATATCTTCTCCACTACGTCCAGCACAAATGATGGTTTCTGCTATAATTGCCGGTATTTTTATATTCCCATATGCAAACCTACATTCTTTTATTTGCACGGACTTAGTTTTGAGAAGAGGAGAAGGAGTTCCATCGTTTTCATCTAACCAACCCCATCCACTAATTTGCATCCACGAGCCCGTTCCTAATCGATCATCGCAAAGTTCTATTTTTTGTACTCGTGCATCATTCAGATCAAAGGGTTTATGCACTTTAACTATAGCTATATCCATAAATTCTGATAGTATAGTATAACTCGGATCAACATGTACCTCCGTCACACAGCGTGGTTGTCCTGTCTTTTCATTTATATTGGTTACACCAGCTAGAACGGAGAGACTTTGTACACCTTTACCTGCTACGCAATGCGCAGCTGTAACCACCGATGTAGTACTGACTATGGAACCAACACATTCATAGAAGTTATTACAAAATATTGCTACTGTGTGCGGGCTGCTCTCTATATCTATATCTTGGCCGTCTATAATGCGAAATTCTGCAGTCGTATAGCTTAAAACGCAGCTAAGCAGGACAAACAGCAACTGGAAAATATTTCGTAGAGTCATTTTTTTTAATTTAAAACCTTTTCTACCACTTTTAAAGTATAAAGTACACCGAGATTAATTTTGTGGCCGCTATTTATACCTAGCTGGGTTGTGTACAAAAACTATAAGATTTCAGGAGTTTGAAATAACAAAAAGCCTTCTAAATTTAGGTTAAAGCTATTCAAGGTCAATCTGGTTATACTCAGCGTGCTTTGCATTTTGTATTAACTTTGGTGACATAACGGGAATAAACGAATCGAAATAGATATAGACTTCCAGATATCGAAATGCTGAGGATGAAAAAAGGAATTGATTTAAACATGTCCGTCCATCCGTGCGTCCATCTGTTGGTGCACATGATAACTTGAGTAAATATTGCGAATAAAATATTGAAATTTGGTATATGGGTTCCTTGGCGCTCATTCCCCATCGCTATTAAAAATGAGGGAAATCGGATCGCTTCCCAAGGCAGCCGGTGCTATGTACCGGAGAGATTCGGGATTTTTCCCGACCAAGGGCTGTCATTTCAGTGGAACTCCATTTAATTTGTTGCGCCCCTCCCACGAATTGTCATCCTCCAAGCAGATCCTTGCAGCGGGACTGCGCCATATTCTCCTGCTGTGGAAAGGTATCGAACCCAATCCGGAACCTGTACCAGACCTTGGTCCAGAGAAATTATTTTGCTGCGTTTTCCAGAAAATAATCATTTTAGGACGGTCACACTGTTGTCAGTGCGTCACGTGCAAGGGATGGTTGCATCGGACGGGATGTTCTGGGCTACACCCAAAAACTCGACGTCCTCGTAACTTTTATAAATCTTTGATGTATATTGGAACGATTTTCCGTCATCCCTTATCAAATTTGGTTTTTACGCAAACCGGTTGTGCCATCTTGAGTGTCGATTTTCGTTCTGAACTGTTTTTGTCGTTTGTCCTGTATTTATAGTTCGTAGGTACATGAGCAGGTATTGTCAGAATTGATGCTTGTGTATATTTAGTTATGTGTATTCGCTGTGTGTTCATTCCGAACTGAGTGTGGTTTCTACTTTTATAAATCTTTTGTGGCTCCTTGCTGTTAACAGACTCTTAGTCCTTATCACCTTTTGCACCATTTGGCAGCACAGAATATATATGTTTGCGACATCTGCACAATGCCACTACCCGAAGGGTTTCATCGCGCCAGGCTGCCAGGCCACAAACCCAACTACACCGGGTACCCTAATGCTTAGCCAGCGACGTCCAGTCCCAGGACCACAACAGCATTTGCGTCCTAGCCTCCCTCAACTAGGCGTAGTCACCCTTCACTTATCCCCAGTGCGAACGCTTTATGCCGACAATATGTAATGATTTCTACGGTTGACAAAGTTAGACGGCGGGCCAACAGATACGTATGCAAGCATAAACACAGCGCATCGCAATTACGATCACCGCCAAAGAGGTTGAAGATGCCATCGTTCATGCTAAACCATCTAAAGCATTGGGCTCAGATGGCATAGCCATACCGATGCTTAAAAACATAGACAAAGACGAATTTAATTACTTAGCGCATGTCTGCAACTTGTGCCTGTCCACCTTCGTCATCCCCGAAAAATGGAAAATGACCAGGGTGGTTCCGCTATTAAAGCCTAGGAAACCAGCTAATATAGGAGATTCTTATCGTCCGCGACTGTCTTACACCCTAAAATTTTGTGTGTGACGTTCGATCAGTATCTACATTTTGGTGATCATGCAACAGCAATTTTACCGAAAATCCAGTGCCGTAATAAAATCCTCAAATCTCTTGCCGGCAGCACTTGGGGTAAAGCCAAAGAAACGCTCATTACTACTTACAAGCAATTGGTCGGCCGATTGCATGCTACGCGTCCCCGATATGGTCACCAAGCCTAAAGGTTACTCACTCTACTGCCCTCAGAACCGCTACGGGCTGTCTTCATATGCCCCCAAAACATCACCTACACAATGAGACGAGAGAACTCCCTATTAGGGAGAGAAATGAAATGCTAAACAAACAGTTTCTGTTGAATACCTAGAAACCTGGGCATCCCAACAGACATCTGATTGATGAGGCTACACCTCCCAGGGGCTTAAGGGGTCATCTCCGTAGGCATTATGAGGAAACACGGCACCTGAGAACACAGCCGTATGAAGCAAAAAAGCACAAGCAGGTCCTCAGTGATATCCACAAGCAGGCGTCGGATCTCTATGTCAGGAATTGCCCGCCGAATTCAGTACTTAAAGAAAAGTACTCAGAACTAGTAGAAGAAGAACGCACTCTCTCTAGGGAAACGCTCGTCACTCAAGCTCAACTTCGATCTGGGAACTGTAACAGGTTAAATTTTTACCTGTCCAGAATGAACCCCGACATAAAAAATGTATGTCCTGCTTACAATGTGTCCCCACATGACACCAACCATTTCCTCAATTGTAATGTGGAATCAAACAACGCCTCTAACAGTCCTCTTATAATGGTCCACACCTGTTGAAACAGCAAGTTTCCTAGACTCCCTTTCGCACCTATTGGAAAGGCGAAGCACTGCAACAACAACAACAAGGGATATAGGATAGTAACCACGCACACTTTTTGCATATATAACATTTTGGAAAACACATAAAACCTTATCATTAAGTAAATAATTCATTTAGTATGTTAAAATTTGATGTGTGGACTGATATTAAGACTCTTGCATTTTTTTGAAAACGGGCGCGACACCGCCCACTTGAGGTAATATCAATTTAACAAATATTATTAATCATAAATCAAAATCGTTAACCCTTTCATAACAAAATTGGACAGAGGGGTTGCCTTTACAATAAAGAATGCTTCTTAGAAAAATTAACGAAATCGGGTTTTATATAAAAGATTTTTAAAAGGGTAGTGGACGAATAAAATAAGCTATATCTGTGCAAAAAAGAGATTTATATCAATGGTGTTTCATTTTCCAATTGAATAACAATAAAAAGGAAAAGGAAAAATTTAAATTTTTGAAAATGGGCGTGGCACCGCTTTTTTATGACAAAACAATTTTCTATGTTTTGGGAGACATAACTCGAAGAAAAACTAAAGGATCGTAACAAGATTGGGTTTTTTTGGAAAAATTGACGGGATGGATTAAAAACCACGCCCACTTTTATATAAAAGATGTTTAAGAGGGTCGTAGACTAGAACAATAAGCTATATCTTAGCGAAAAATAGTTTTGTATCAATGATATTTCGCTGATGAAGTTTTATTGTAAGAGGAAATTTGGAGAAATTTTTTTTATTGGGCCGTGCCACGCCTCTATTCCGATCAAGCATTACAAAACATTTCTAGAGCTTCAAAAAAATTCGAAAGAGTAATTTATCTGAAATGAATTGTACAATTCAAACTCACGCTGAGTATATAATATTCGGTTACACCCAAACGTAGACACCCTTACTTGTTATACTCAGTTGAGCAGAGCTCAGAGAGTATATTAACTTTTGATTGGATAACGGTTGGTTGTACAGGTATAAAGGAATCGAGATAGATATAGACTTCCATATATCAAAATCATCAGTATCGAAAAAAATTCGATTGAGCCATGTCCGTCCGTCCGTCCGTTCGTTAACACGATAACTTGAGTAAATTTTGAGGCATCTTTATGAAATTTGGTATATACGTTCGTGGGCACTCATCTCAGATCGCTATTTAAAATGAACGATATCGGACTATAACCACGCCCACTTTTTCGATATCGAAAATTTCGAAAAATCGAAAAAGTGAGATAATTCATTACCAAAGATGGGTAAAGCGATGAAAGTTGGTAGGTCAGTTAACCTTATGACGCACAACAGAAAATTCGTAAAATTTTGGACCATGGGCGTGGCACCGCCCACTTTTAAAAGAAGGTAATTTAGAAGTTTTGCAAGCTGTAAAGCCGTTGCAGATATATGATGAAATTTGGCAGGAACGTTACTCCTATTACTATATATATGCTTAATAAAAATTAGCAAAATCGTGGGCGACCACGACCACTTAAAAAAAATTTTTTTTTAAAGTCAAATTAAAAAAAAAGTTAATATCTTTACAGTATATAAGCAAATTATGTCAACATTCAACTCCAGTAATGATATGGTGCAACAAAATACAAAAATAAAAGAAAATTTCAAAATGGGCGTGGCTCCGCCCTTTTTCATTTAATTTGTCTAGGATACTTTTAATGCCATAAGTCGAACAAAAATTTACCAATCCTTGTGAAATTTGGTAGGATCTTAGATTCTAGGACGATAACTGTTTTCTGTGAAAAAGGGCGAAATCGGTTGAAGCTACGCCTAGTTTTTATACACAGTCGACCGTCTGTCCTTCCGCTCGGCCGTTAACACGATAACTTGAGCAAAAACCGATATATCTTTATTAAACTTAGTCCACGTACTTACCTAAACTCACTTTATCTTGGTATAAAAAACGGCCGAAATCCGACTATGACCACGCCCACTTTTTCGATATCGAAAATTACGAAAAATGAAAAAAATGCCATAATACGAAAAAAGGGATGAAACACGGTAATTGGATTACAACTACCACCACTCCCTTTTAAAACCCTCATTAATACCTTTAATTTGATACCCATGTCGTACAAACACATTATAGTCACCCCTAGTCCACGTTTATGGCGATATCTCGAAAAGGCGTCCACCTATAGAACTAAAGCCCACTTCCTTTTAAAATACTCATCATCACCTTTCGTTTGATACCCATATTGTACAAACCCATTCTATAGTCAACCCTGGTCCACCTTTATAACGATATCCCGAAAAGGCGTCCACCTATAGAACTAAGGCCCACTCCCTTTTAAAATAATCAATAACACCTTTCATTTGATACCCATTACGTACAAACAAATTCTAGAGTCATCCCTAGTCCACCTTTATGGGGATATCTCGAAAAGGTATCCACCCATAGAACTAAGGCCCACTCCCTTTTAAAATACTCATTAACACCTTTCGTTTGATACCCATATTGTACAAACGCATTCTAGAGTCACCCCTGGTCCACCTTTATGGCGATATCTCGAAAGACGTCCACCTATAGAACTAAGGCCCACTCCCTTGTAAAATACTCATTAACACCTTTCATTTGATACCCATATCGTACAAACAAATTCTAGAGTCACCCCTGGTCCACCTTTATGGCGATATCTCGAAAAGGCATCCACCCATTGAACTAAGGCCCACTACCTTTTAAAATACTCATTAGCACCTTTCGTTTGATACCCATATTGTACAAACGCATTTTAGAGTCACCCCTGGTCCACCTTTATGGCGATATTTCGAAAAGGCGTCCACCTATAGAACTAAGGCCCACTCCCTTTTAAAATACTCATTAACACCTTTCGTTTGATACCCATATTGTACAACCGTATTCTAGAGTCACCCCTGGTCCACCTTTATGGCGATATTTCGAAAAGGCGTCCACCTATAGAACTAAGGCCCGCGCCCTTTTAAAATACTCATTAACACCTTTCATTTGATACCCATATCGTACAAACAAATTCTAGAGTCACCCCTGGTCCACCTTTATGGCGATATCTCGAAAAGGCATCCACCCATAGAACTAAGGCCCACGCCCTTTTAAAAAAACTCATTAACACCTTTCATTTGATACCCATATCGTACAAACAAGTTCTAGAGTCACACCTGGTCCACCTTTATGGCGATATTTCGAAAAGGCGTCCACCTATAGAACTAAGGCCCACTCCCTTTTAAAATACTCATTAACACCTTTCGTTTGATACCCATATTGTACAAACGTATTCTAGAGTCACCCCTGGTCCACCTTTATGGCGATATCTCGAAATGGCGTCCACCTATAGAACTATGGCCCACTCCTTCATAAAATACTCTTTAATACCTTTCATTTGATACACATGTCAAACAAACACATTCCAGGGTTACCCTAGTTTCATTTTCCTACATGGTGATTTTCCCTTATTTTGTCTCCATAGCTCTCAACTGAGTACGTAATGTTCGGTTACACCCGAACTTAGCCTTCCTTACTTGTTTTTTGTTTGTTTTAATTAGCTGCACACGCTCTTTAATTAGCTGAGTTAGCTCTATCAAAATAACAAATCAAATGTGTTTATTGATGTTTTTGCGAAATGAAATGACGCATTTTGCTATACTTTTTCAAAAAAAATTTCATTGCAATTGTTTGTTTATTTATATGTGGACCAATCCCAAAAAAGGTAAAAGACTTGACAAATTTTAGACACCAATAAAAAATTTTACCCGAACTTTCCAGAACAATTTTAGTAAACAGACCTATTTAACATCTGGAAGCTTTTTATACCCAGCTGTACTTGTACACAGGGTATTATAACCTTGATTGGATAACGGTTGGTTTTACAGGTATGAAGGCATCGAGATAGATATAGACTTCCATATATCAAAATCATAAGTATCGAAAAAAAATTTGATTGAGCCATGTCCGTCCGTCCATCCGTCCGTTAACGAGATAACTTGAGTAAATTTTGAGGTATCTTGATGAAATTTGGTATGTAGGTTCGTGGGCACTCATCTTAGATCGCTATTTAAAATGAACGATATCGGACTATAACCACGCCCACTTTTTCGATATCGAAAATTACAAAAAATGAAAAAAATGCCATAATACGAAAAAAGGGATGAACACGGTACTTGGATTGGTTTATTGACCCAAAATATAACTTGAGAAAAAAACTTTGTAAAATGGGCGCGACACCTACCATATTAAGTAGAAGAAAATGAAAAAGTGCTCCAGGTCGGAATCAAAAGCCTTTGGAATCTTGGCAGGAATACTGTTCGTGGTATTACATATATAAATAAATTAGCGGTACCCGATAGATGATGGTCTGGGTCACCCTGGTCCACATTTTCGTCGATATCTCGAAAATGCCTTCACATACAACTATTACCACTCCCTTTTAAAACCCTCATTAATATCTTTAATTTGATACCCATATCGTACAAACACATAGTGTCACCCCTGGTCCACCTTTATGGCGATATCTCGAAAAGGCGTCCACCTATAGAACTAAGGCCCACTCCCTTTTAAAATACTCATTATAAGCTTTCGTTTGATACCCATATTGTACAAACGCATTCTAGAGTCACCCCTGGTCCACCTTTATGGCGATATCTCGAAAAGGCGTCCACCTATAGAACTAGGGCCCACTCCCTTATAAAATACTCATTATCACCTTTCGTTTGATACCCATATTGTACAAACCCATTCTAGAGTCAACCCTGGTCCACCTTTATAACGATATCCCGAAAAGGCGTCCACCTATTGAACTAAGATCCACTCTCTTTCAAAATACTCATTAACACCTTTCATTTGATACCCATATCGTACAAACAAATTCTAGAGTCACCCCTGGTCCACCTTTATGGCGATATCTCGAAAAGGCATCCACCCATAGAACTAAAGCCCACGCCCTGTTAAAAAACTCATTAACACATTTCATTTGATACCATATCGTACAAACAAATTCTAGAGTCACCCCTGGTCCACCTTTATGGCGATATCTCGAAAAGGCTTCCACCTATAGAACTAAGGCCCACTCCCTTTTAAAATACTCATTAACACATTTCATTTGATACCCATATCGTACAAACAAATTCTAGAGTCACCCCTGGTCCACCTTTATGGCGATATCTCGAAAAGGCCTCCACCTATAGAACTAAGGCCCACGCCCTTTTAAAAAACTCATTAACATCTTTCATTTGATACCCGTATCGTACAAACAAATTCTAGAGTCACCCCTGGTCCACCTTTAAGGCGATATCTCGAAAAGGCATCCACCTATAGAACTAAGGCCCACGCCCTTTTAAAATACTCATTAACACCTTTCATTTGATACCCATATCGTACAAACAAATTCTAGAGTCAGGCCTGGTCCACCTTTATGGTGATATCCCTAAATGGCTTCCACCTATTCAACTATGGCCCACTCCCACTTAAAATACTCTTTGATACCTTCCATTTGATACACATGTCATACAAACACATTCCAGGGTTACCCTAGGTTCATTTTCCTACATGGTGATTTTCCCTTATTTTGTCTCCATAGCTCTCAACTGAGTATGTAGTGTTCGGTTACACCCGAACTTAGCCTTCCTTACTTGTTTTTTGTTTGTTTTAATTAGCTGCACAATCTCTTTAATTAGCTGAGTTAGCTCTATCAAAAAAACAAATCAAATGTGTTTATTGATGTTTTTGCGAAATGAAATGACGCGTTTTGCTATACTTTTTCAAAAAAAATTTCATTGCAATTGTTTGTTTATTTATATGTGGGCCAATCCCAAAAAAGGTAAAAGACTTGACAAATTTTAGACACCAATAAAAAATGTTACCCGAACTTTCCAGAACAATTTTAGTAAACAGACCTATTTAACATCTGGAAGCTTTTTATACCCAGCTGTACTTGTACACAGGGTATTTTAATCTTGATTGGATAACGGTTGGTTTTACAGGTATGAAGGAATCGAGATAGATATAGACTTCCATATATCAAAATAATTAGTATCGAAAAAAAATTTGATTGAGCCATGTCCGTCCGTCCGCCCGTCTGTCCGTTTACACGATAACTTGAGTAAATATATATAGATAACATCACCAAATTTGGTACACGAGATTACCTGGACACAGAATATATTGGTATTGAAAATGAGCGAAATCGGATGATAACCACGCCCACTTTTTATATATATAACATTTTGGAGAACACATAAATCCTGATTATTTAGTAAATAATACACCTAGAATGTTGAAATTTGACGTGTGGACTAATATTGAGACTCTTGATAAGAATTTGAAAACATTTTTTAAAATGGGCGTGGCACCGCCCACATGTGATAAAATCAATTTTACAAATATTATTAATCATAAACCAAAAATCGTTAAACCTATCGTAACAAAATTCGGCAGAAAAGTTGCCTTTACTGCAAAGAATGCTTTGAAGAAAAATTAACGAAATCGGTTAAGGACCACACCCACTTTTATATCAAAGATTTTTAAAAGGGTCGTGGACAAATAAAATAAGCTATATCTGTGCAAAGAAGAGATTTATATCAATGGTATTTCATTTCCCAAGTGGATTTATAACAATAAATAGGAAAAACTTCAAATTTAAAAAAATTGGTGTGCTACCGCCCCTTCTATGTTTCGGGAGCCATCACTCGAAGAAAAATTAGTTCAGAATAGAACCATATGTATATTTATTATTGCGCAGCCTTGTAACACTATTAAGCACACAAAACAAACAACAACAGCATTTCAAGTGTACAGCTGCGTATGTAATAATCGGTTTCAACCAAACTTAGACTTCCTTACTTCTTTAATTTCAAGTACTAGGAAAATAATAAGGATAAGGGCATGATCAATTTATAGAACCTCCGTTTCCATGGACAAACGGTGGACAAAGGAATGAGATATGGTTTTTTAATTACTCGCACATGTAGGTGCCAACTACACAGAGCTTGTTTCCAAGCGGCTAATATTCCGTCGTACACTGCTACAAAACCAGCAGTGTACTAAATTTTCAGAAACAACACTTACAACTTAAACGGGCTGACATAATCAAGATCTTGCCTTAAGTATTAATGAGATGTTAATTTGTTATTGATTTAAACGTCTGTTTATCTTTCACATATTCGTAAAACCAGCCAATATCCGCGGGCCCGTCCGAGCGAAGGAAATACAAAATAAAAGTATTGCAATATACCAATATATGATCTTGAAAACAGTACCGAGACCGTTCATAAAACAATCTTTGAACAGTCCCAACAAATATGGAAATGTCCGCAGTAGCGAAAATAACCACACAGTGATAACTAGAAGGAATAATATGCTGGATATCTTAAATACTTCCCTGAAATACTCTTTTTTTATGATTTTGAAATCGTCCCATTTATATTCATACTACTTATTTGTTAATGTAAAAAGCGTTAAGATTTTTTATTTCCATCTATTACCTTATTCTGTCTCTCAACATTCTGACCTAGCGGCCAGTGTCTCGGAATTGTGGTAGTGATCCTAAACATTTTTTTTTGACCTACGTAGTTGGCATATGCTGATGATATTGATATCAACGGCCTGCTGTGATCGAGCAAAGAGTCAGCTTATATGCGCCTTGGCAACCACGGTACTTTGGCAGCCATAGTTTCGAAATAGTAAGAGACTTCGTTTATATGGGAACCATCATTAACACTAAGAACAACATTAGCTGACATTCTGCGAAGAATCACTCTTGCCAATAAATGCTACTTTGGACAAGGTAGGCAATTGAAAAGTGAAGTCCTCTCTCGGTAAACGAAAATCATTCTCTACAAGTCACTTATCGTATCGGTCTTGCTATATGGTGCAGAAAGATGGACCATAACAACATCAGATTAATCGGCTCTAGGAGTGTTCGAGGGGAAAGTTCTTCGAAAGATTTATAGACCTCTACGCCTTGGCGATGGCGAGCGTCGAAGACGATTTAATGATGAGCTGTACGAGCTTTACGCAGACATCATCATAGTCCAGCGAATTAAAACGCAGCGGCTACGCCCAGTCTTATATAAAGTGTGTTTAAAAGGGTCGTAGACTAGAATAATAAGCTATATCTTAGCGAAAAATAGTTTTGTTTCAATGATGATTCACTTATCAATTTTATTGTAAGAGGAAATTCGGAGACATTTTTTTAATGGGCGGTGCCACGCCTCTATTCCGATCAAGCATTACAAAATATTTCTAGAGCCTCAAAAAAAAATCTCTCGTAACAAAATTCGAACGAGTAATTTATCTGAAATGAACTGTACAATTCAAACTCACCTGAGTGTATATCATTCGGTTACACCCAAACTTAGACACCCTTACTTGTTTTTTGTTTGTTTTAATTAGCTGAACAAACAGATTTTGGCTCTATCAAAATAACAAATCAAATGTATGAACTTTTGATATTCTAGCGAAATGAAATGACGCACGTTGCTGTACTTTTTCAAAACAAAGGTTCTTTGCAATTGTTTTTTCACGTATATGTGGGCGAATCCCAAATAAGATCCATCACGAACCGAAAGTCAAAAGTGGCCAGACTTTATTTCTATCACTTGGGATTAAAGATCAAATATCTGTATGATGTGGAAATCAATTAGTTTATTCTTTCGCCACTTCCTGGACAGAGACACATTTCAAAGAAAGGCTTCATCGGTTTTGCAAATTTAGATATTTTACAAATAAAAAAATAAAAGTTTTGCTCGTTGGCTAAATAGAAATAAGGTTATAGGCCAATATATTGATCAAATAATGGAAGAGAGGTAATGGACTTGACAAATTTTAGACACCAATAAAAAATGTTACCCGAACTTTCGGGAAAAATTTCAGTAAACAGAACTATCAGGTGTATGCATATGAAACCGGTATTGGCATCTAGCGATCCGTAGGCACAATTGTAGGAACAGTCAAAACTTCCATTGCCGCTAGTTGACGTCTTATGATCTGTCAACAATATCCAATACCAAACATTTCAAGTTTCATACAACAGCGTGTTTTTTTTTGATCTTGAAAATGTCGAAATACGTGCCTTCAAACAACAATTTGCGGGGAGCATTAATTCTCTGCTTCCATCTGAGTATCTCGGCGATAAAATCTCATCGAAAGCTTGTCGTGGCTTACGGAGAGCACGCTCTTTGTCGTACGCAGTATAATGAGTGGTTCAACAATTTTAAAAGTGTTCATTTTGATGTGCGAAACGCTGACAACAATTTGCGGGGAGCATTCATTTTCTGCTTCCATCTGAGTAACTCGGCGATAGAATCTCATCGAAAGCTTGTCGTGGCTTACGGAGAGCACGCTCTTGGTCGTACGCAGTATAATGAGTGGTTCAACAATTTTAAAAGTGTTCATTTTGATGTGCGAAACACCGAAATTGCTCGAGAACATCGAATTGCAGGCTTTGCTGGATGAAGACGATAGCCAGTCGCAGAATAACTAAGTGTGTCCCAGAAACCATTTCCACACGTCTGAAATCCATGGGAAAGATCATGAAAGCGGAAGATGGGTGCCACATGAGCTGAACGACAGACAGCAGGAAAATCGGAAAACAACATGTGAAATGATGCTCGCCAGACAAAAAAAAGTCGTTCTTGCATCGGTTTGTTGCTGGCGATGAAAAGTGAGTTTATTTCGTGAATCCCAAACGCAAGAGATCGTATGTGGACCCTGGCCAACCAGCACAATCGTCCCCAAAACCAAATCGCTTCGGAAAAAAGACAATGCTCTGTGTTTTCTGGGATCAGCGTTCTGTAATCTGGTATGAGCTTCTAAAATCAGGCGAAACTGTTAATGGTCAACGCTACCAACAACAATTGACCAATTTGAACAGTGCTCTGCGCGCAAAAAACGCCCAGAATATGAAATTAGGCAAAACAAAGTGGTTTTTTTCGATGAAAATGCACCATCACACCGAACAAAACAGACTCGGGAATTGGTTGAGTCGTACAGCTGGCAACCGCTACCCCACCCAGCTTACTCACCAGACTTGGCTCCACTCGACTTTCACTTATTTGCATCGATGGGGCGCGCACTTAGCGAACAGCGCTTCACTTCTTACGAAAATGTTGGAAAATGGCTCGATGACTGGTTGGTTCAAACAACGAAGACGGATAAAGCGAGGAAACTTGGTAGGTGGGTTGACCTTATGACGCACAATAGAAAATTAGTAAAATTTTGGACAGTGGGCGTGCCACCGTCCACTTTTAAAAGAAGGTAATTTAAAAAAAAATTAAAACAACCGAACTAAATGCATAGTAAAATAAGTAAGGAAGTCTAAGTTCGTGTGTAACCGAACATTACATACTCATTTGAGAGCTATGGAGACAAAATAAGGGAAAATCACCATGTAGGAAAATGAACCTAGGGTAACCCTGGAATGTGTTTGTATGACATGTGTATCAAATGGAAGGTATCAAAGAGTATTTTAAGTGGGAGTGGGCCATAGTTGAATAGGTGGAAGCCATTTAGGGATATCACCATAAAGGTGGACCAGGCCTGACTCTAGAATTTGTTTGTACGATATGGGTATCAAATGAAAGGTGTTAATGAGTATTTTAAAATGGCATGGGCTTATTCTAGGTGAGCCTTTTCGAGATATCGCCTTAAAGGTGGACCAGGGGTGACTCTAGAATTTGTTTGTACGATATGGGTATCAAATGAAAGATGTTAATGAGTTTTTTAAAAGGGCGTGGGCCTTAGTTCTATAGGTGGAGGCCTTTTCGAGATATCGCCATAAAGGTGGACCAGGGGTGACTCTAGAATTTGTTTGTACGATATGGGTATCAAATGAAATGTGTTAATGAGTATTTTAAAAGGGAGTGGGCCTTAGTTCTATAGGTGGAGGCCTTTTCGAGATATCGCCATAAAGGTGGACCAGGGGTGACTCTAGAATTTGTTTGTACGATATGGGTATCAAATGAAATGTGTTAATGAGTATTTTAAAAGGGAGTGGGCCTTAGTTCTATAGCTGGAGGCCTTTTCGAGATATCGCCATAAAGGTGGACCAGGGGTGACTCTAGAATTTGTTTGTACGATATGGGTATCAAATGAAATGTGTTAATGAGTATTTTAAAAGCGAGTGGGCCTTAGTTCTATAGGTGGAAGCCTTTTCGAGAAATCGACCAAAATCTGGACCAGGGTGACCCAGATTATCATCTGTCAGGTACCGCTCATTTATTTATATATGTAATACCACGAACAGTATTCCTGCCAAGATTCCAAGGGCTTTTGATTTCGCCCTGCAAAACTTTTTCATTTCCTTCTACTTAATATGGTAGGTGTCACACCCATTTTACAAAGTTTTATCTAAAGTTATATTTTGCGTCAACAAACTCATCCAATTACCATGTTTCATCCCTTTTTTCGTATTTGGTATAGAATTATGGCATTTATTTCTTTTTTCGTAATTTTCGATATCAAAAAGTGGGCGTGGTCGTAGTCAGATTTTGGCCATTTTTTATACCAATATGAGTTGAGATAATTACGTGAACTGAGTTTAGTAAAGATATATCGATTTTTGCTTAAGTTATCGTGTTAACGGCCGAGCGGAAGGACAGACGGTCGACTGTGTATAAAAAATGGGCGTGGCTTTAACCGATTTCGCCCTTTTTCACAGAAAACAGTTATCGTCCTAGAATCTAAGCCTCTACCAAATTTCACAAGGATTGGTAAATTTTTTGTTCGACTTATGGCATTAAAAGTATCCTAGACAAATTAAATGAAAATTTTCTTTTAGTTTTGTATTTTGTTGCACCATATCATTACTGGAGTTGAATGTGGACATAATTTACTTATATACTGTGAATATATTTACTTTTTTTTTAATTTGACTTAAAGAAAATTTTTTTTAAAGTGGGCGTGGCCGTTCTCCGATTTTTTATAAGGTATACCTACAGTAATAGGAGTAACGTTCCTGCCAAATTTCATCATGATATCTTCAACAACTGCCAAATTACAGCTTGCAAAACTTCTAAATTACCTTCTTTTAAAAGTGGGAGGTGCCACGCCTATTGTCCAAAATTTTACTAATTTTCTATTCTGCATCATAAGTTCAACTCACCTACCAAGTTTCATAGCTTTATCCGTCTTTGGTAAAGAATTATCGCACTTTTTCGGTTTTTCGAAATTTTCGATATCGAAAAAGTGGGCGTGGTTATAGTCCGATATCGTTCATTTTAAATAACGATATGAGATGAGTGCTCAGGAACCTTCATACCAAATTTCATGAAGATACCTCATAATTTACTCAAGTTATCGTTTTAACGGACAGACGGACGGACATGGCTCTATCAATTTTTTTTTCGATACTGATGATTTTGACGTTATACAATCAAAGTTAATATACTCTGTGAGCTCTGCTCAACTGAGTATAAAGAAATACCACAATAAAAATTTATAAAATACCGCATTTACAGCGCGAGGTATATAAAATCAATGTTTGCGTGTGTGTGTGTGTATTTTAAAATGAACTGTAACAATTCCATCATCATGGTCAAGAGAAAATAACAGCAAATATTGCTGTAATACGCACACACACACAAAACAAACAGACAACATGCAATGTCGGCCAAATTTAATAATGCGCTGAAAAAAAGCGAGAAATTTCAGTTTGAACGGAAAATAAATAAATAATATTAAAGTCTACTTATAGAGCTTTCTGCTTGGTCTGTGGGCTGTGACGGAAATACTTCCGTAAACAAAACAGAGCGACAACTAAAAAATTTTGATTTGTAAACATCTTTGCTCACGGTATGGAAGAATCCTGAATGTAAGCGTATGGTGAAAAGTGTAAGCGTAAGGGTAAGCGTAGTCATTTTGAGTACTATATGGGTATATAAGTAGAATGTAAATGCAGGCGTAGTGTGTGGCTTTGGTATTCTGTATGGGGGAGTAGAGAATGTGTACGTAAGTGTAATCACTACACCATATCATAATGTGGGAACAATGCAAGCCCAAGCAAGGAAAGAAAAGAAAAAGTTTTGTTATAAGTGTGTTATCGACGAAGTGTAAAGAAGCTACCGATTTATTATCGAAGTCTTATATTTTTGTTATCAATAACAAAGGTTATCGATGAGTTATTGATTTTTTATGAAAAATGTATCGATAACTTATGAAAAAAATGTTTCCATAGAAAAGTTATCAATTCGTTATCAAAATGCTATCATTTTATTATTAAAATTTACCTACCATTTATCGAAATTCATCGATTTATTATCAAAAATACATCGGTGTTTATTGAAAAAATATCGATTTGTTATCGGAAATTTAGTGATTTGTTATTGATATGTCAACAGTATTTTTTAGGCGTGTTATCTATAATTTATAGTAAATTATAGATTTGATATCGGCGTGTTATCATTTATTTATTAGCGTAT